>CAMKVN010000057.1:0-47998 GCA_946474995.1 Funneliformis geosporum
ATAAATATTTTTTAGAAGAAAATTAGTTAAAAATAAAAAATAAATTATTAGCATATAGGAGCTGATCTATTAAAAGTGGATTATGAGACATAGTAAATCATATGATCTGTACCTTAATTTTAATAGAATACTACCCATATTAGCAACATTGGGGTACGCCTTACTTGTTGCAAGAATATTGCTATTTATTTAATAAATATATATAAATTTATTATACGGACTCTTATGCCACTATTATTGGAAATGATTGGCTAAAAGAAGTACAAGCCATCATAAACTATTGTAAAAACCTTTTGATATTTTATTAGAACAATGAAGATATTCTTGTTATAATAAAATATCATCAAATGCCATATGATTGGATCATTGAAGATGAAATAAATGCTGCTGATGATGATACTGAAGAAGTAGAACACATAATTGAAAGTAGTGATAAGGAATATGAAGAAGAGGCTGATTTGCAAGAATAGTTGTATTACTTCAACTAGCATATAATAACATAAGAAGCCGAACAGATCGAAAATGAACTCGTTAAACAAGTGATTTTGAAGAATAATGTTACTAAATAATCTTATTACCATTACAAAGAAATTGATAATAGATGTTTTCATGTTGAAGACCTAATTAAGGAACAAAAGAAAAAGTTTGAGAAATTCATGAAAAAATATAGAGATCTATTTGTTTAGGATTCTAACGAATTTGAACGAACATCCATGATTAAGCATTCGATCGATACGAGAACTACTACGCCAATCAAGCAGAGATTCTACTGAACCTCATTTCAAAACCAGAGATTTATTCAGAAATATAACAATTACAGAAAATGGTTTGATTAGACCTTCTAATAGCTAGTAGACATCTTCCATTGTCATTGTGAAGAAGAAAAATGAAAAGAAACAATTATGTGTTAATTATCGCAAATTAAATACAGTAACGAAAAAGGATTGTTATCCACTACTAAGGATAGATGACATGTTAGAAACATTGTCTGACTCAACTTGGTTTTCCTCTTTAGATCTTGCTAATGGTTTCTGGCAAGTCAAATTGGATGAAAAAGACTGAGAAAAGACTACCTTCATAATGAAATTTGGAATATACGAATTTACTGTAATGCCGTTTGGCTTATGCAATACTCCTGCTACTTTTCAACAATTAATAGATACTGTCTTAAAAGATATTTTGTGATAATATGTAGTCATGTATGTGGATGATATCAACATTGGCTCTAAGACTTTTGACGAACATCTTTTACATCTTGAGTAAGTCTTTCTGAGGTTAAGAAATGCACGCCAGTTTAAAATTAAGTCCTGAAAAGTGTTTCTTCTTTAAAGTAAAATTACTATTTCTCGGTCATGTGATAAGTGAACAAGATATTCAAATGGATCCTATAAAGCTAAGAGTAATAAGTGAATTTCCAATATCTAAAGATTTAACTCAACTTAGAGGATTCATAATTTTGATTTTATATTATCAGAAATTCGTTAAAGGATTTTCCGCTATTATTAAACCATTGTACTGGCTGTTGAAGAAAAATGTACTTTATCAATGGACTAAGGCTCAACATGATGCTTTTGAAAAACTCAAGAAATATCTAACAACTTCACCTATTTTGGCATATCCAGATTTCGATTAAGCTTTTATATTGTATACAGATGCTTCTACATTTGCCCTGGAAGCAATTCTAGTGCAAAAAAGGAAAGATTTAAAAAAGCATGTAATAACATATGCTAGTCAGACTCTTAATAAGCATGAAAGAAACTATACAATCACAGAACTTGAATATCTCACTGTCGTTTGAGCAATTCGATATTTTAACCACTATCTACATGCATAAAAATTCGTTATTATTACTGATCACTCCGCTTTAGTGTATTTGAAAATAATGCAAATCCTATTGGCAAACTTGGATGATGGATTATGACTTTAAATTCCTTTGACTTTGATATTATAAATCGACCTGGCAAATAACATTCAAACATAAATATATTAAGTTAAATAGAACACTAGCATATAATAAATTTAAAACAACGTAATTAGATTTAATTTATTTTTGGATAATACTAACAGATAATTCTAAATTGATATAATGGATTCAGGAACCTACTTCTCATTCATACAATATTCAATGAATTTTGACATGCCAACATATTTCACCAAAGAACAACAACAAACGATTAAATGAAAATCTTGATATTTTATTTTAATTAATGGACAATTATTCAAGAAAAATAGAATTAACCCACATAGGCCATACAAAGTTATAAAAGAAAATGAAGTGATTGAGTAGGAATAGACATTATTGGACTTTACCAAAGACTGAAAGAGGGAACGTATTTATCGTAGTTGCAATAGAATATTTGACAAAATGGCCTAAAACTAGAGCCATTTCTGATGCAAAGGCATCATACGTTGTGTTCTTCTTCTATGAAAACATCATATGCTGACATGGATGTCCCAAGGTACTTTTGACCAATAGAGGAACTCACTTTGTTAATAAAATATTAAACTCCTTGTGTACTGAATTAGGAGTTAAATATAAATTATTAACAGTGTATCACCTACAGATCAACAAATTGGTTAAACGATTCAACTGAACATTATGTGAAATGTTGGTGAAATTTGCATCAGAAAATAAAGATGATTGGGATCTGTATGTACTATCAGCTCTTTTTGCCTATAGAACAAAGAGGCATGATACCACTTGATACAAACCTTTCTATTTATTATATGAACGAGAGGTTACTTTGCCAATATAAATCAAGGTTCAAATCTAATAAACATAACCAAGTACTGTGAGTCACAATGAAAGTCTTTTAGAAAGGATACATGATATTATTGGAAGAATATTTGATAATAGGACTGAAATATAGAAAAGTCTCAATAAAAACAAAAACAGTGTCATGATTAAGGTTGCTGAACGAAATCAAGAGTTTAGACAGACGTCTAAATAGTAAAAGTAAAACTTGGTTAAATTATATTAAAACCTTATTAAAAAATCTGCGAAATTTGAAAAAAGGTAAAACTATATCAAAGCTTATAAAAATGGCGAAACTATATCAAATACTTAGTAAAAATTTAGCGAAACTAAAGGTTTTACTGTTTTGCCAAATCCAAAATGAGTTTAGACAAGCAACCTTAGTCATGATAATAAATTAAAGGAGACACAAGTATTCAAGATTGGAGATATGGTTCTGTTATACAAAAGTAGCATACATAAGTGAAAGAAGCTAGAGGAATGATGGAGGAGACCATACTATATACATGAAGTTCTCTCTAGTGGGCATATAAACTACGGACCCCTAATGATAAAATATTGAAAGCCTCTATAAATAGTAATAGATTAAAGTTGTATCATTCTAGATCATCGTGAAATGCCTTGTAAACCAAAAAAGGAAGATCCTAATATTCACGAAATCTATTGTCTCAAAAATTATAAATATTGTCACCCAAATCTAAAAAATTAAAAAAAGTTTCTCTTTTTAAATAATGGAATATTACTTCAAAGAATTAAGAGCAAATTTTTGTCAATTTTTGAAAACATAGTTGCAAGAAGCTGATAGTGACAAAAAACTAGAAATTTTCACTTCAACAGTAATTATCTTAAGGACCAATAGACAAAATTCAATAACGACCCAGTCATTGTTAGGGGAATCATCAAACGAATTGATCCATGAAAAATGCAAGGAAGATTTTGATCAAGCTCCTCCAGAAATAACAGTTTTTTCTGATTATATAATACAACCAGAAGACATACAATTGCAAATATTGGTTAAACTAGTAAAAGAAAAATTTTTCCGAATCCAATCTAATATATATCGACTTGAAATATTTTATTATTTGAGAGAATTATTAGCCTCAAGAGGATAGATCTCTAAAGACAAGAATTTGCTTCTCAAAAAATTTTCTATCTGAATATATAAAGAGATTAAGAAAATCATATGATGAGTTTATGACTTGTTTATAGCAAGAGGAGTTTCGAGTTTATATCTTGTAAAATATGGGTAGTATTCTATTAAAATTGAGGTACAGATCATATGATTTATTATGTCTCGTAACCCACTTTTAATAGATTAGCTCCTATATATCCCTTTTCTTTTATTTGTAACGAATAATGAAAGTGTATATTAAATTACGTATCTGATCATATAAAGTGCCGAAGATTGAGGCAATACCTTATTTACATAGATTTATATTAGATTTCATTTGTTATTAATAAAGATACTTAAATAAATAAACCTTCTGCTTACCTTTCTATTGTTTATAACTATAAACGTTTTGAACTGCATGCAATAATAGCAAAATCTCTTAAAAATCACTATTATTACAAAATTGATGTAACAATATTTTTGACAAGACGAATTTAATAGCAAAATTTTAGATATTTTATAGTTTCATTATTTTTAAAATAATTTAATATTTGTAAAAATAATTATTATAATAAAATGTTATATATATAAAATTAAAATATCGCCTTATTAATTGATTAGACTCAATATTGTTTTTAGTGCAATTTTTTATTAGCTAAGTATGTATATTGTAGCATAACTATTTTTTAATTATCAATTACTCCAATTACTCAAAATCAATTTACTAGTCTCATAACCCATTTTTAATACTTTTAAATAATCATTTATATTTTTCAAATTGGTCAGTATAAAATCAATAAGTTTTGTTGCATTAAATGTTTTTCAAATAAATATAACAATGTATAACTAAAGTTTTTACAAGATCAAATTCACCTAATGTTAATATTTGTTACTGAAAGTTAAATGGATTTTACACATTATAACTAATTGCAAATCTCATCAAATATTGTGAATTAAGTAGTTTTAAGCAACACAGAATTAATACTATATGAATACTAAATAAATTTAATATAAATAGCAGGATTGATATGGCATTTCTTGTATTAAATAAAAAGTTGTCATATATCAATAGATGTTACACTTGAAATATTTTCATGTAAATCATGATAATCATTTATATTAAGAATTAAAGTTGGTTTCATTAAAAAAATTAAATTTATTATAAAGATTCATAATTTACAAAATATATTTAAATTTTTTAATATTAACAACATATGGGAGCTGATCTATTAAAAGTAGGTTACGAGACATAGTAAATCATATGATCCGTACCTCAATTTTAATAGAATACTACCCATATTCTTAAACTGTATAATAATGTATATATATAATTTTTTTTTGTCATTGTATATGGTTTGATATATTATACTTATACTCATATTTGAAAGGATATTAATACTAATAATTAATATATATGTATCAGTCATATATAATTCAATAATAGTGTTAGTTTCACTAACTTGTTTATTTTATAATGCTATCATTTAATAAAAAGTAACATAATTTTTTGTTTTAAACATTCCTATTTTTATTTTAGGAATCATTGCATTATATAAAATATCAAAAAAGTTTTTGAATTTGGATTACAATTTTCTATTAATTTTATAAAATCTGCAACACTTAGTTTTGACAAATTTTAATAAAGAACTCTTATCATTCATATTATTTGATCATTAAATTACTCAGAAAATTATCTACATTTTATTATTTTAATAAATTAATTAGTTAATTATAAACATATTAAATATATTAATGAATAATTTAGCATAATAATCAAATCATATTATTATTTTGCTCAAAGTCATCAATGTAGTCATTTACTACTTTATTTCTTTTTTCATTATATGTTAAATCTATTTCACATATATGATTTCTACTTAAACTTTGAAGTATTTCTATTAAATACAACCAATTTATTATATAATAACTAGGGTTGCTTAGCTAAATTATTTTAGAAAATACAAAATGGTAAAATCTTAATTAATGCAATTTGAACTATTGTAAAATTTCAAAACTATTGCAGAATATTAAAATTATTATGAAATATTAAATTTATTGTGAAATGTTAAAATCATTACAAAATATTAAAATTATTGAAAACATTAAAATTTTTGCAAAATATTAGAACTATTATAAAAATTAAAATATTTGGTAAACATTAAAATTATTGCAAAATGTTAAAACTATTACAAAATTTTAAAACTATTATTAAATGTTTAAACTATTACAAAATATTAAATTAAAATTATTTTATTACATTAAATAAGATACATTTCTAGCATTTATTTGTTTAATAATTTATTTTATATAAAATAACATATATAAATATATATTGTTACCAGCTAAAAATTCACTATTGAAAAGTTGATCTATAAAGAATTATTAAATGATCTACAGAAGTTACTAGAATTAATTTTATGTTAATCACAAATTAGAAGATCTGCATAATTCTGGATTTTGATGATTCTTAGAATCCACAGGATTCTGGGAATTCGTAGGATTTTTAGGATTTACTGGATTCTTCAGATTATCATGATTCATGAGATTTTTCTAATTTCCTATATTTCCATTATTTTAATTATTATGTTATTCTTCTTATTTTATTATACTTATTATTATCTTTATAATTATTATTCTTCTTATAATTATTATATTAATACTTAATAATATGAATTTTTTTTTTAAAAAAATAATTATAAAATATTCAAATATAATTATTATTAAAGAAAAAAAAGGCAAAAATATTGAAGATATCATAAATGATAATAATGTAAAGATAGAAGAATTAGAAATAAGTCAGAATGTAATCTTAATTTTTATAAATACTCTTAAATAAGTTAATGCTTGATAATTATATGCTTAAATTACTATTATAAATATAATAAAAATTACATCTTATGTAATTTTCTAGGCATTTGGAAATTAACAAAGAGTCTAGCTTTAAAATTTATAAAATGATATATATAAAAAATTCTGAAAATAGCATAATCAAAATGTATATTAAAGATAAAGTATAATTATGAATTTAAGCAATGAGAATTTAATTAATAAAAAAATTTATTATAATTATATTTATTAGCATACAAGTATATTTAGTAATTATTTTGTTATTGATAAAAATAAGTAAATTCTTATTATTAAAATTTTTATTATCAATAAATTTTAAAGCTACCTTATTTATAAAAAATTTGATAATATAAAATAATAAATATAAAAATAATTTTTGGCATATTTGCCATTTTTCATGTATTTTATATATCATATAACTATCAGATTTGGCTGATTTAGCAGATTATATAGCAAAGTAAAAATTATATAATCTATTGTATTATGTGACTTTAAAAGGAATTTTACTTATTAATTAAAGTTAATTTTATTATCAAACAAATAATATTTTTATAATAAAATTTATAATATTTTTTTAAGTAAAATCAAAAAAAAAAATTATATTAATTAGTAACTTTTGCATTAATTTGATATCAAAGTTTTGAATATTTTTTAATAAAAATTTTTCTTTTATAAAAGCTAAAATTATTAATTTTTATATTAATTAAAAAAATATAATAAATATAAAATTTTATATTTAAAACATTTATTTATATATTTAAATAGAAAACAAACTAGTCATCATCTCATCTGATCATGTTATTTTATATAAAATCATGCAATTTAATTATTAAAGATTAAACTACTAAACTTGAACTATGTAATAAATAATAATATATAATTTTTTCTTATAAAATATTATTTAATATTTTTTTTTTTTCTTCTTATTATAAATTTTAACATCTTTAACCATTGCATATTTATTTCTTTCATTACATATCTGTAACTATAATAAGTAAAATAAAAGTTTTAATAATGCATATAATTCCAATTGTAGATTATCAATCTTTTTTGAAAATAAATTTTTATGCGAAATTTCGATAATTTATTATTCCTTTGTGTTTAAAAAATTACATTATCATATAGTTAAACCATAAAAATTTTTTTGACGGAAGATCCGCACTGTTTTTTTTTTTTACTACGTGAATTGCCACTAAATAAGAATACTTTATTCTTATTGTTTTTAACCTGAAATCTTTTTGTTTTAATCACATTCCATATACTAAGATTGTAAAGATTGTTCAACATCCTGTAATGATTTGCCAATCATGCATGCATTTATATGCAAATGCACGAGTCTAGACACTGGTCCCCAAGGGTGCATTTGGTGATGATAACTCTTTGACATCCGAAGCTTTAATCAAAATAACAACACGCCTTTTCCAACAGGTAAAAACCCTTATATTGAGAGAGCAATAGACAAATATCACTTTGTTGCTCGGAACCCTCTGTCAAATTTATTTTCCCCACTTCATTCAATTATAGCTGTGAAAACAGCGGGATTATTGCTTCAAGGATGAAATTCAAGCAGCTTAAAATTCTTTGATAGCTTTCAGACATTGAAATAAAAAATTTGACGTGTATTGCGAAACTTAATATTTCAGTATGATTTTTGGTGTATTGCGTTGTTTGATTTTTGTATTTTTGTTACGAAAAATGGTGAGTCACGTGAATTTCATATAAATTAAATCTTCTAGTTAATAATAGTATCATTTGCCGCCGCTTATGCTCTTCCCTTTTTTATTATTTTTCAATAAATTATATTTGGTTATTTAGCCATCGTTGGTTGCACGAACTTAAAGATCGTATAAATAGGTTTTAGTCTAAAGTTGTCTCAAGTTGGCACTATAAATTAGTTTCTCGACGAAATATGGAACAAACTATTATATCAAATACATCTAGTGGAGCTAGTAATGTAGCTGGGGAAAGGCGACCTGAAATATTTGCAAATAACTTTTGGGTAAGACAGATAAATAGACAGACAAATATTTATACGTACGAATGTGCATTTTTCTGGGATTATTTTGTCTCGGAGTGAACACACTCTTGTCACTATAAAAAAAAAGAATAATTTTATTTTATATTATGTAAATAATAGGGAAAAGAAGAAGCAGGATATGATGCACTTATGTCTAGACTTAGGCAGGCTAAACAAACTTGCGATGAAGTGAAAAATATGTTTCAAGAGAGGTAACATTTTTGAATTGAATAATGCGATTTGGTTTTCGAATTGAATTGATTTTAATCTATATGATTTATTAGAGCGTTGATAGAAGAAGATTATGCGAAAAAATTAATGAAACTATCCAAGTCACCAATTGGAAAAGATGAAACTGGGTATTTGAATCTTTTAATTTTTATTTTATTTTTATTTTGCTTTTGAAAGATTTAATTCTCATACAAACGAAATCAATATTCATTATTCATTAAAGAGCACTACGAGATGCATTAGAAGTGTGTAAACAAGAGATGGAGGCAACAGCACAAGAGCATATCACATTGTCGCAGAAGTTCCGAACAGAACTTGTACAAGAAATTTCACATTTTATATTGAGGCAAAAAGAATCAAGGAAGTTGGTAAGATATCTTTTTTTTTTTAGGACGATGTTCTTTGGGAAAAGTTTTTTTTTTTTTTGTGTATATGAATTAAATATATTTGTAATATAGCAACAAGCCATTGTAGACAGAAGCTTGAGGAATAAGAAAGAACAATCGGCATTAGTTCAAAGGGTAAACAAAATATGTTTCTAAATAATTGAGTAACGTTAATATATGTGTATAATATGATAATTTTGAATTTTTATTTTAGGCTAAAGAAAAGTATGAAGCAGAATGTGTGAAAATTACAGGATTATTGGCCACTAAAGGTTCAGTGATGGGAAAAGATTTGGAAAAGGTACGATGAAATGACGCGTTCTTAATTTTATTTTCCTAATATATTTCAAAAATGTTAACGTCTTTGGGATCTGATATAGTTAAATTTGAGGATAGAAAAAACACAAATGGCAGCAAAAGCAGCAGATCAAGAATATATTCAATTAGTTAAAAATATACAAGGAACAACAAAAACATGGAATTATGATTGGAAAACTGCATGCAATAAATTCCAAGATTTGGAAGAAGATCGAATTGATAAATTAAAAAGTTTTTTATGGACTTATGCAAATCTTATTTCAACCGTATGTGTAGCAGATGATGAAGTAAGTTTGACATTGTGTATAAACTTAATCAGGACTTAATCAGTGAATATTATTAATATTTTGCTCTGCCCTTTTCCTTCCGCGATATAGTCATGTGAGAGAATCAGAATTTCATTGGAAAATTGTAATGTTGAAAAAGATATATTAATATTTATCAAAGAGAGGGCAACTGGACCTGATATACCTGGTAAATTTATCTTTTAATTAATATCATTTATTTTTTTATAGATTTCTTTAACTAACTTCCTTTCCTTTTCTAATTTTGTAGAACCACCTAGTTATGTTAACTTTTACGCGGGTCCAAAAGAAAATGGAGTAAGATATAAGCGAGCTTCATTTGAAAGGGTACCGACATATGTAGATACATTAACGTCACCCACAACGCAATTAGATCCAAATAAAAGACTCTCATTAAACGAATTAACAAACACAAATAATAATAATTCTAATGATAATTGTATATATCATACAAGAAATGTTTCAGAGGGGTATACAAATGTGAATATAGAAAGAGCAACTCTATATGCAAATACAACATTATCCCAAAAAAACAATAATAATGGAGGAATAGTAAGTGAGGTAGAAAGAAGAACTGAGAAAAACGAGGTGGAAGAAGAACCAGTTGATCCTAGATCTAAACAAATGTTATCAATTGGAGATAATGTATTTGAGGTACAAACCAATAGTGAACAATTAAAAAATAAAGATGAAAAAGATGAAATAGCAAAAGCGTTGGCAAATTTCGAATTATCTGATGAATTTAACAATAAAAATAACGATAGTGATGATAGTAACGATAATAAAGATAATTACGATAATAACCGCAATAACAATAGTAATAATAATCAAAATTTAGTTGAACCCCGAATTAATACTTTTACTATTTCGAATAATGGTAATGGGGAAGGATTTGTTAGAAAACCTTTACCAAATAATTTTACTATCGATAAACCTCAACCACCAACTCCTTCTGTCCAAGATAATATTCAACAACAAAATACGCATAATGTATATCATCAACGTAATAACTCTCAATTACAATTTACGCCCCACCAAATAAGTAGTAATAATAATACATCAACCTCCGCTATTCCGCTATCTAATATTCCTATTTCTCCTACCGCTATCGGTGTTACTAACAATAATAATAATAATAATAATAATAACAATAACAATAATAATAATACACCATCTTCAATTACTCCATCAACTACTCCTCAACAACCACCACCACCACAACAATATATGATAAATGGACCGGGAGATTTAAGAAGACAACCATCAGATTACAATAGCGCCGCTAACAATGGACCATTATCTTCTCAACAACAACAGATTTCACAAAATATGAGTATGAATTCCAAATCACCTAATCGAAACTATCAGCAACAATCAGAAGGTCCTGGTGATGTTAGAAGATTGTCAAATTCTCCTAATATGTTTTCTTCACCACCAATTTTATCTCAAGTTCAATATCAATCTCAACATGGTGGATATCAACAACAAGTACAAGGACAAATGACCCCTCAGGGTCTAGTTCTTACTCAAGGAAAGATTTCTCCTAGACAAATTACATCATCCCCAAGTCATATTACTTCTAACAACAACAACAACAACAATAATAATTTAAACAATCTAGACAGATCAGATACTCAACGAACTACTTCTTCTAATACTAGCAATACTACTAGTAATAATTCTTTGGGCATACAATTAGATGTAAATGGTCGCGTAAAGCAGGATGATTTGGCCGAAGCTTTTATTGCTAATGGTGGTAGATTGCCTCCCGAGTCCGCTAGATTCAAAATAAGACCGCAGGGAATACCTCAAGGAGTTCAGATGAGTCCACAGGGACAACCTATTTATCAATATAATAGTTTTAATAGACCACCATTACAACAAATGTCTGCCAATCCATCTGTAATAACGTCTCCGTCTTCATATAATGGTCAACATCAACAGCTACAACAACAACAACAACTACATCCTCAAGTACACAGAAGTAACACGTTGAATTCAGGTTCTAATAATGGTTTCCCTTATAAACAACCACAACAAGGAATTAATGTTAATTCACAATTTCCTCAGGGTAGTTTAGGTAGACCACAGGGTAGTATAGTTAGACCACAAGGTAGTATAGGTAGACCACAAAATAGAAGAAGCACCTTACCTGTTGGTATTCAACAGCCTCAATCACAACCACAGATACAACAACAGCAACTTTTACAACAACCTCTAGGAGCCCAACAATTGGGACATCCTCAAACTCATTATCAGAATCCAAATTTCTATAATCCTCCTCCTATAGGTGGATATCAAAGACCCCCTATTGGATCTGTTAAAAGTGTTCAAGGATTTCAACAAATGCAAGTGCCTCAACAACAAGTTATGCAACAGCAACAACCGCTTCAATTGCAATCTTATAATAGTTTAGCTGCATCTCAACAACAACAACAACAGCAACAGCAACAGCAACTCCCACAACAAATGAACCCCCAGGCAACACAAACGCTTCAATTACAATATCAAAGACAACCCTTACCAGGGTCTGATATACCTGATGTTAATGGCTCTCCAACTCATCGACAACGTACCGAAGATGGTAAACCGATTGAATTTTACGGTATGTATATATGGATATATTTTGCAATTTGATTTTATCTTTTCTTTAATTAATGAATAAATATTTTGTAGTTAAAGCATCATATGATTATCAAAAAAGTATACCCGAAGAAATGTCATTTACAGCTGGTGATGTTATAGCAGTATTAAGTACTCATAGTGATGGTTGGTGGGAAGGCGAAATAATAGATGATTCAAGAAAAAATAGAGGTTTATTCCCTAGTAATTATACTAAAGTATTAGAATAGATTCGAGAAAAAGATGCTATTTGCTTTTTATTTGTTTATATTAATTATTTTATAGAATAATTCATGTATTTTTTCTTTTCCCTTTTTTGCTTATTTTTTGTTGTAGTATTATTATCATTATAGTAAATTTAATAAAAAAATGTGTAAATATTTTTATGAATTTCTAAATTTCTAATTAAAATAAATTTAAATAAATTTATTATACAATATTTTGTCATTAGTACATATTCAACTACTTTCCTCTACTCTTTTCTGATCCTTTGATTTAGTCTTACCTCAACCTTCATCTTTTTATCAATTAGAACTTTCCTTGTTAATCTTTCCCAACCGAATCTCCTTATAATTAATTATGGAACAACTTCAATTCCAATACCACCAGCAGAAGCAACAATACATTTACAAATAAATTGTAAATCGTGATTTTTCATATTATTTTGTTTTTGTTTAATTTTGGCAATTTCATAAATATGTTTTAAACTAACTCTACCAACAATTTCATGTTTTGGTTTAGCTGCACCTTTTTCAATTCTAGCAGCCCTCTTTAATAACCAAGCAGTTGGTGGCATATTACACATAAACGTAAACTTACGATCAGGTTGAATTTGAATTATAGTTGGAATTGGTGTTTCTAATTCGTAATTTTTTGTTAATTCATTAAATTGTTTGCAAAAATCTATCGCTTTCACTCCTCTCTGTCCTAATGCTGGCCCTATTGGTGGTGTAGGTGTCGCTTTACCAGCTGGTACCAATATATTTATCTTTGATACTGTTCCCATTGCTTTTGGTATTGCTTTTGACATTTTTTTTTTAAAAAAAACTGATTAAGTTGTGAAAATGACGAATTGATGAATAAAGGAATTTTACAGAAGCTAGCGCATAAGTTGGAGAAAAAAAAAAGAAGTTAATAAAAGAAAAGATTTTTTTTTTTTTGCCGATAATCTTCATTGTCCGTCATATGAATAAAATGAATGAGTCACGTGCGGTGGAAATTGATCAAAATTTATTCAGATCTCAAAAAAAAAATATTTTTTATTTTATAATTATTTAATATGGACTTTTCACATTATAATGATGCCGAAAGAGAACATATTGGGAAGTTACTCGAACAGAAACAAGTTTGTATCGTCTTTCTTAAGTTTTTACCTTTGAATATTTGAATTTAATTATCGAACTTCTTTATCGAGAAAAACTTTTTGTTTTCAAACGATCACTAATGTGAATAACTTTTTTTAAATTTTTTTCCTTTAAATTGAAAATGATTTCCTTATCCAACATAAAAAATATAACAAATTTTTTCGAAAAGATGAGAGATTTTATGAAATTTTATTCAAATTTGGTTGATAGATGTTATAATGATTGTATTAATGATTTCACTTCAAAAACATTAACAACAAAAGAGGTAAGTTTATATCTATCTTTTACATCAGAAATAACACGAAATTTTCTTCTCTTTTTCCAATATAATTTCATTTTCGTTTACGTTTTTAGGAGACTTGTATTCAAAGATGCACCGACAAATTTTTAAAACATAATGAAAGGGTAGGACAGAGATTTGCGGAATATAATCAAGGTGTAGCAGCTCAAGCACAATCAGCTCAAACTGGTAGCGGAGGGTGGTTTGGTGGCGGCCGATAAATTCTAAAAAAATGAGTATTTTTTGTTGTGTAAAGGAGGGTATTTTAAATTTTCATCACATGATTTCAATTATAAAAATATTTAGGCTTAAATGTAATGAATTTTAAACTTGTTACCTAAAATTCACTGTTGGGTTCCTTGTATCATTAGTATTAAAAAACTACTTAAATTCGACACATTAATAAGATTATATTAATAAACATACGTTAAATAAATATTGTCTCACTTGAATAAACAATAATGGTTATTTTTTTAAAAATAAAAATTTACAAAGACTTGATTTTTTTGCTACTGATGATAAAAGATGGATGGTCAAGTTCCCTTTTCTTTTGATTGGGTTATTAGTCTGGAATGGTGAAAGGTTGACTTTGATTTAGTTTAATTTAGAGTAAATAGAAGTTTTTGTATTTTCTTTTCCAGTTTTATATTTTACTTACATTTTAATAAAGATTATAAGCTACCGTATTTAAAAATAAAAAAAAGATAAAGATGGAATTAAATTTGCATGTAAAGCAGGTTACTGGTTGAAGAATGTGACGGTTAAGCAGCATAGTAATTGTAGTTGATACATTAATTAAAAAATAAAAATCTAAAAATTTATATCGTTAATGAAACAAAAAACCAGAAATTTTTTTGAGATTTTTATTTCTCGTGTCCGTCGTAATTTAAGCATTTCCATTTCAAGCATATTATAATTGTTGAAATTTGACACCATTTTCGTAAGAAGTATTTAAAATACTTTGGACAAATTTCCTTGGACGAGAAATTGAATATTAGTAGAAATGATAATAATTTTTTTAATTAGGCGAAGCATCTAACATATAGATTTAAATCAACTATATTGCCGAAATGAGCAGATTTCAATTTTTTAAGGAACCCATCCCTCGTTTGTAATTATTAGCAATATCATTTCGTATGGTAAATACAATAATAAGGTGCACATGATTGGATTCGACGCGTGGAATGTCTCTTTCAAAATGTCATTATGATGTCATCAGATCGTTCTGACGCAATGTATACTCCTGATATAAATTCAGCCGTTGATTCCTAGAAAGATCCATATCATGTGCTCATGAATGACATCAAACATCGTCATAGGTATAGAAACTTATTCCGGGTATTCGGATTAAATCATACGGATTCATACAGGTACGGAATTCTAATAAATTATAATTTACCTAATTCTGAAAACAAAGAATTAATTCAAATTAGTAAATAGGTCAGTCATTCTTTACGCCTAATTTAAATTAAATGTTATGATAACATCATGACATACACAATAATAAATGATCCAGAATCTTATTTTTAAATAAAAAGTCGGAAATTCTCCCCCAAAATCCAAAGAAATATTATTTTTAAAACATCTTACAATCATGTCTTTAACTAAAATGGACGAAGATAACAAAGAATTGGTATGTGATGAAAATGAGAAAAAACATTCAATTTAACATTTTATATATAACAAAATTAATTATGCAGTTGAATGGCATCATGGATGAAATCAGTCCAGGTTCGATAAACATACGTGACTTTTCGCGTGACTTATTAAGCGGTGATAGTGGAATTCCATCCGTTGATGTGTAAGTGTCACAAATATTCAATTCCGAAGATCACGATATGCTTTTAATGTGCATTTTATATCTATAGTCATCAAGATGATAAAGCATGGGTCGCAAAGATCAAATTAGATGGTATTGATAAAGATGATATTGAGGTAGGAAGTTGTACATTCCGAAATTTATATTGCACTTATTTCTAAGGTATGATATTCTAGACTTGATTTTTTTTTTTTGAATTAGGTTGAAGTAAAAGATGATAGTTTAATTGTAAGAGGAGAATACAATGAAACCTCTGAAAATACAACTGACGATGGAACAATTAGGGAAATCAAATCAAGTTCTTTTTCACGTTCCATTTCTATTCCAGAAGGGTTTAATACTAAATCTGTTGATAAAAAATATGATGATATCTATTTAAACGTTACTGTTGAAAAGGAATAATCAAGATTTTGTACTTTTTTGTTTTTTACATATTTTATTTATTAAAGATACTTGAAAAATTTTCAAGAAGACGTGAAATTCGTATAAAGAATATCAAGAATTCTTTCCTTTCCAAAATTTCATATTAATTCTACAGAATTATCTTTCAAGGCATCTCTCATATACGCATATTTATCCATAATAACATCTCCAGGTTCATGTTGTATATCACTAAAAAATTGGAATAAAAAAAAAAAATTGAAAAAATTAAATAACAAGATTCTTTTTTTTTTTAAAAAAAAAAAATGATCACCATAGAATAATAATTAAATTTTTTACGTGTCTTGTGCATCTCGAGGAACTAGATTTTTTAAGACACGACAAAATACAGTTTTCGAAAGATCTGGTTTCTTTTCAAAAGTCTTTATTATACCTGCAAGACAGAAATATAGAATTGAAGACGTCAAGCAAATTTTTAAGTGCAAAATATTATGAAATATTACTGACTATCCTCTAAACAATCATTTGGAAGTTTGAGTTCCGCATTTAAATAATCTTCGAGTAACTTTTTATAACTAAAAATATATATATATATTATTTTCTATTCCTAAAAAAGATATACGCATAACATACAGATATAATGAACTTACTCCTCTGCATGATTTAGTTCAGCTGTGGATAATCTTTCCTTGTAAATGGGAGATGCAAGAATGGTCAAGACTTGAATTTCTATCTGAAATAAAAATTTAAAATAAGATATTAATTTTTGAATGCTTCGAATTATTTGAAAATCAATATCGCGCGTTATGATACCTTATTTCTTCTACAAAGCAAATACTTTTCCATAATATATTTAATTCGGTCAGTACCGCTAAACAAGAGCATACCAAATTGTTTTCGTTCGTGCGTTACCAACATATCTTTTGAAACCGCATCCTATAGAATTTTTTTTTAAAAAAAAGAAAGATTTAAGACAAAAGGAAGAAAAATTATTATTAATACATACTTGTTCTTGGATCAACTTATCCAAATTATCAATGGCTTTATCTTGATACTTTAAAATTTCTGGAGAAAATTCTTCATTGATCAAAGCCCTTTTCAATATTTCATAATCATTTGAAGTTTCAGCATCTTTTATTTGAGATTCTTGATCCTTTTCAACCTCCGTATCACTATCTGACAATTCATCGATATCAAGATCTATGTCTGGTATCTCTCGAGTAGGTCGAATGGGTCGAGTGGGTCGAGATAACCTTGATGATCCTGCATGACCTAATTCATTGAGAGAAAAGATACGAGACATTTTTTCATGTATTTTTTTTTTAGAAATTGAACAAGATTAACCAACTTGCACAGTTTTATTGCTTTATTTTCATTTTATGGTATGGAAAGTTAACGCGTGTAAAATACCTGATAAAGAACGATGGACTGCTTGGGATTGCCAATTACGTACTTTTGAAAAATGTCATATCATATATGAAATTTTCATACCCCGAAGATTAACTTTTCATTTTTTTTAAGGAAAAAAAATTTTAAAGTAAAATAAAATAAAATTTAAATTTAAAATAAACGATTCATTTTTTTGATGAAAGATAAAAACTAAGGGCCGTGACAAAAGATTCTTGTAATCAGGAAATATTAATAGAATTTAATTATAGTAAACTTTTTTAATTATTTAAATGAGTCAATTTTTAGAAATCATTAATAATTTTTAGATTAGATTTTTTTTCAATATTACACTAGATTTTAGATAAAGAGTTAAAATCGGACATTCATAAAGTTTTCTCTCGGTCCTGCAATTCACAAACAAAAATAAAGACGCAAAGCAATCCCTTGAATTTCTTTATGTTTTAAGTTATGTTTGCAATAATTGGGTACACTTATGCATTTAATTTCGCACACAACTAAACTTACGGCGTAAATCATAAATAAATCCACCACATTAACTCATGATTTAAATGTCAAGTTTAGGGTAGATGATGATATTACCGGCGCAAATCATCATTTTTAGTAATGACCGCAGTTATTCGGCGAAGATGTTGACGTGCATTTTTAATTACTTAATAGGTTTTTTTATGATGCAGACTGCAGGGTTATCAAAGGCTTTTATATTGTGGCTTAATGCATAATATTCCCAAATCTTTATGAATGTTATTCTTTTAAAGATTCTTAAAATTCGATGAGTGATCGGATTTCCTTAATAGGAAATCCTATTAGCATGCATTCCTTTATGCCAAACTTGCAAAGTGATGACTGCGAATTTTGAATTGAATATCATGAGATTGTGGCTCAGACATAATTAGATTTTCTTTCTTATGACGCCAAAATGTAAAATATTCTCTTCCCCCTATTAAAGCTTAAGCATTATATCTGTAATATTTGATAATCTTTATTAAAATTTCCAATTAATTCCGCGCGTTGTTTACGTTTTGTTTGGCAATATGAAAACGAATCACGTAGATAGATTTAAATAAATTTTTATATTTGTAACCCATGTGTATAGTCATGAGATCATCACGACTATTGACGTTATGATTAGCGTATGGCTCTGTGGCTCAGACCAGGAGATCGGGCAAAATTCAGCCCTGATAAATTCAATTTATTGATCTTGACCAGAGAATCGATCAAGGATTTCCTACAATAAATAACAAGAGCGATTTTTTTTTTTTTTTTGGAGATCTTGAATAATACCTAAATTTGACATTTCGTGTCCAATTATTATTTTAGAACCGAGTTGAACCGAGTTGAAATTTATGATGATACATACTTATTATAAACAGTTAACTGATTGTTTTAAGCTCTCATGATTTTTTAAACTTTGCTGATCGATAAAAAAGGGTTTAAAAAGAAAAAACAATCGTTGTGATAATAAGATTAAAATTCCCCAAAAAATAATTTTTTTTACTCGGAAAATACCGTGTTGGCAATAACGTCTTTTTTTCTCGATTAATAATAAACAAAGTAAAAAAATTCGAATAGAGGCGTACATACAACAGTTGACTGCAAGAAGAATGCTTATCTCGTTAAGACCTTAGTCAAAGTAATAATAATGAATGTGGTACTATACATTATACGAAATCAATCCAGTAAAACTTTACTATTGTTGTACGAATGTAGACAGATTCTATTCAACCACGAACCATTGTTTTTTCTTTTTAAAAAATAATGTTGCTTCTTTTGAAACTTTTTCAGCCTTAAACTCATTTTAGGTCAAGAATACTCTCCTTTTGAACTGTATATTTCAACTTTACGAAAAGATAATCCTAATTAGGTGTTGAAATACTAATTCTTTTCTGAACTTGACGATGCGATTTTCATGTGTAAAGCAATCACAATATTAATAATAAAAAAGGAATGTGACAAAAATTCCTTTTCAATTGTTTATCTCCCTAAAGACGCGAAACAACACGTGAAGTGAATTAGAAGTTTGTATTACGTAGAGATTTGGTAATCAGAGCCAATTACATGAGTATATGTTAATTAACGATAACGTTGGGAAACATTTCTTGGATAAGGTAATACCATGCATATTTCCTTTGAATTCCGTTTTTGGTTCACGTGAAATTTACCAAAATGTTAATGAGTTGTAGATCCAGTATATCTAATACCGAAAGTTTTCTTTGTTAATTTCTAGAATATATTTTTATTTTTTTTTTTGTATATGCAAGTTATCGGATGTTTTAATTAATTGGCATCGGAATAATGTTTCCAAGTTGATCAACGATGAATGAAAATCAATCACATTAATGAAAAATTAAAATGAAAATTAAAAACGATATATTGGTGCCTCATTGAGAGCATTCTTTTTAAGAAAAACAAAATAAGAAACCTGATTTTTTTTTTCGGGGTTATTTTATATCAACGTTTGCCAAAAATGGTATTAATCTTGTGAGGGAGTCGCTTCCCCAAAGCTGATTGACACAAAATTTCTAAAACACGACATATTATTCACCTTTAATGTACTAGTCTTACTAAAAAGTTTTTTTTTTAGAAAACGCGTTCCAAATATTTGACTGGACAACGTTTTATTTACTTTACGCCAAGAAATACATTGATGCGTATGAAACGAGGATTTCTGTAATTATTTATACGATTTATTAAGCCTAGCGTTTTTCAACTTTTATCTCGATAAGGAATTGAATACACCAGAGATTACAATAAGTCAGAATAAACTAATTAAATAGAGATAAATCACAACATAATTCGAAGACTAATAGCATACAGTCAACCACTTTTAAATGAAGTGAATAAATAACACGTTGTTTTCCCACACCTTTCCAATTATGATCTATTTGATTCACGATCCAATGATGATTGCATTATCCCTTACGTTATATGCTAGATGGTAGCATTTATTATTTGTAACATAACTTGATAAATTCATATTTCTTTATATATCAACGTATCCATATGTGGATTAATTTTAGATTTATTTGGTTATTGCCTAATATTAAAGAAAAAGGTGTGAATTATTCAAAAGATAGCGGCGAACAGCGAAAAAAATGCTTTGTCTTTCTATTTTTTATATTCGCAACACTGGGTGTTACGGGTGAAATGACATCACCGCATATAAATTAAGTAACGTATAAATGACCAAATATATAATATATTAGATGTTGCTCAAAACAAAAATGGGTAGATATGTAGATTTGCATGTAATATAAGGCACGGCACAAATATTTGCCATTGTTACAATAACATTCAGCATATTCGATTATCGTGCATGTTTTTTTGTATTAAAACAATCATTACATTTCTCAAACTGAAAAATTTTGATTATCTTAGTACTTAAAGCCTTACTATATGGCATATAATTACAATTATGGTTAACCTCACATCACATTTCATTAGTTTGGGAATTCTATTTCCCTCAGTTTGTTATTTATTTATTTTAATTTAATTTTTTTTTGGACGCAATTTATCTTGTAAATCTGGATCGACATATGATCACTTTTGTTACTATTTTTTTTTAAAAAAAAAAATTTGTTGAACGTAAATATGAAGATGAAATAAAATCGTATTTTACGAACAAAAGCAAAAGTGATATAGGTGAAAAATGTTATGATTTACAACAATAGGGAAATTTGAATTTCCGCAGCAAACCGGAAATTGTATTCCGAAACAACAAATAGTTGTGCCATTGTTTCAAATATTTGATTCCTAATATAAAAATGAATGCGATCTCTTATTTCAGGAGTACTTCCTAATAATAACAACAAAAAAAAAACGCAATATGATCGATCACTTGATAAGGCGCATGTCCAACGTAAGGAGTTGGGAGGGCATATGATGAGGGACGTATGATGTTTCGAAGATTTAAATTAAATCAACAGAGCACATGATTTTTAATTAATTTCCCATCTCAAAAGATTTAAAAAAAAAAATTTCATTGCACACATGATCTCTTTAAAAATCTCGAAAGATTTTTTTTTTTCAATTTTTTTTTTTTGCGCCATAAATAAACATTAGTGCATATTTATACTGCGGCACATTCTTTCTACTGTTCGCCATTTATTGGTCATTTAGATAAGGTAATATAAATTTGTAATAATCAGATTTTCTAAATTCGTCGATCAGGTGATCTGTAATTAATCTTTCGTTATCTTAATTGTTTTTACTCTTATAAGAAATTTTTATCTGTCTGTCAATAAAACGTTTTCGAAAAATAACTACTGATTGATTAGGTGTGGACTGTATACTTTTTGGCGCCCTTTCTATCAAAATCACGTTTCCGATCATATGATTTGCTTAACCTTTCATGAGCTGATTTTTATATGTCGTCACGACTTCGATCCCAATGAATTTTATGAATAATATTTTTTCTTTTGTAAGCAAATTATTTTTTATTAATTTTATTAGTAAAAAAACGTAAAACAATGAATATTTTGGAAACAAATAAATAAACAATTTAAACAATTTAAACAATTTTAAAGGGTTCTCCGAGTGATAATAGAGGGAAGGGAGTTTTAAGGTTTGGCAATGTGGCTTTTTTTGGCGCTTTTCATTGAATAGGAATTTTCATACTCCAAAAGCAAAATAAATAAAAAAAAGGCAGGTAAAAATTAAAATAGGGGATTCCCAAGACGAAGATATATATTGATAACATATTGTTCTTAACCGGTAATGCTTACTCCGAAGTACCGATGTAATAAGTTTGTCAGAGAAGTAATTATATAAATAAATGAATGTAAAAGAAAGTGAGAAAATCATTTGAAATTGTTGAAGAACAATTAACAAAATGAGAGCATATTATATTATGTGAACGATTATTAAGTTTACGATTGGTTATGTCATATCGATAAATAATTCTTTTGCATATGTTCCAAATAGTTTCTCGGTAGATTAATCCTTTAAAAGGATATCAATTGATAAAGTTGTTTTTTATACATGTGTTTCTTTTTTTGCCACGCGAATCTCTATTTTATTACTACATTCCATTTTAAGTTTGGCATCAAACCACAAGAATTTGGAAACAAAGAAATGTATAAATTTTTAAAGATAGAAGATAATTGAAGAACAGTAGATAATGTATCTAATAATGATTTCACATTCGGGATAATGTCCGTGGATGGTATGACACGTGTGTCAATAGTGTAACCAAGATAAAATTTCAACTTAATAAGAAATTATTTTCCTTAATGAAATCAAATTAAGCAAGGTGCAGGAGAATTAAAAATCTTTTTTTTTTCTTTCCTTTTTTTTTTTTTTTAAGAATTCCACGTTTTTCATTGAAAGGTAAAAAAAATTTTTTTTTTTATTTATTCAAGATCGTACAATATAAAAATTCTTTGTTTCAGATTATTTATTATTTATTTATTTATTTATTTATTTTATTTGAAAATTCATCACTCTTATCAATAAAATAAACAAAAAATCATAAATTCCCATTTGGGGACCTTGTTTAATATAGCTCAATGGAGTAATCCAATCATTTCGATATCTTTTCAATATGTTGATTGGATAGAAAATTATGCATTGCATGATATGGGTTATCAAAATTTCCCAAACGCATTACAAATCTCAAACCTTTTAATCTAAGACCATTTTTATTATTACTCCCATAAATATCATAAATATTATAAATGTTGCAGGAACATCCGCAGCAATGAAAATATTGGAAAAAAAAAAAGAATAAATTATGATTGTTCATTGATAACGATGACGATTCATCAAAAATCAACCAAAATCCAACTGACCAAACAAATGTGGGGATATTAACATTCCCATTATGAGTGTGTGAGAAATATTGATATTTTTTATCTTATCTTTTGTACAACTGATTCAATTTCATCTCATGATTGGTGGTCATTTACTCATTGGGAGGTCGCACTACGGAAAATGTAGGATAAAACAATAATTACGTACTATCTGATTTCTTGATTTCAATCTCCGTAAAATCTCATCAAAAAAAAAAAGTACATTCAAACCGTATTCTCTGGAAAACCTCCGAGTCAATATTAGATGAGGTTCTGTTTAGGAGTTGATTGCCTTAATGCATTAAAATTAGTGAACTTTTGCTAAATATTTGATTTCGTAGTAAAAACTTACAATGAAATTATTCACTCTATCATGTCACATTCATTTTGAATGCATTTGGGCAATTTTTTATGAAAATCGATGCATTTAATCCTTTGGGATGAGAAGAATTCTATCAGGAATTCTTGTTATCTTATCATAATTCTTTTATCTAAGATTATCGAAATGCGTGGGTGCTATTTAAAGATTTATTAACGTCCGTGCTTTTGATTTATCCGAACGTTCATAAAAAGTTTTTCTTTGTTCAATGTTTGTTTTGATGTATTGGTCCATCATTGCGCATCAGGTAATAGATAGTGTCCCTTACAATCATTCGAGACGTGAACAAATTCAATTCATAAGTTATTCTTTGGCAGTTCATACAATGTATTGAATGACCAATGGAATCTGCTAAAAGAAAATTCTCAAAATATGGAAGATCTTACATTCGCATATCAAAAACATATCAAATCGTTTCGACCTAAACGTTCGTGATAGGCGGTTTAATTAAAAATTTCCATTTCCACTACATTACTATTTTTTTTTTTTTAATAAAAATTCCTTGGTCGCACATTTTAAATGATGCAATTTATTTTTAATTTTTTTTAATGACACTTCTAAATTTGTTGGCATATTATATCTGCGAGATACAGTTTTTAATTTTTTTAATATTTTTTCTTTTTTGGTCCTGGATTTTTTTTGTTGGAAGGTGAAATCAATGTTACGCCCATTTTGATTAGTTGCATTTATTTGTTATTCATTTCCTTTTTGTCAAATCGGCTTACGATAATAGCATTAATAATTCAGATAAATTCAGCCTGAAAATTTCCTTATTCGTAAGGTTTCCAAATATTCATATTCAATCTGGCTCTCGATTTTCGTTAATATTTTCCCGATGCAAAACTTGAGATTTAAGTTTTGTTCTTTTGGCAAGAGGTGACACCCATATTGGCAAAATAATTTCTTTATTTGATGATGATAATAAGAGAGAAAAAAAAATAATTACAATTTTTATTACCGCATTAAAAAAAAAATTTATGTTCGACGACATGACATGAGAACAAAGAAATGAATAAAAAAAGGGGGAGACATCATATTTACGGTTTTGGATTCATTTTGAAATAATCAACCCGAAACCCATATTTGTCAATTTTTCTCTGGCAACGTTTACCTGGTGAAACTTTTCTTTTTGTAAATTCGTTCAAGAAGGTATTCCAGAAAAAAAAAAAATTAGCCTTTTAGATTTGATTATCACTAACATTTTTTTAGCCTTTTTGATTTTTGACAGATAAACATACGTTATATTATCCTGGAAAAGAACAAAGAAAAATTCAAAATTCCGGTTTTTTTTTTCATTCATGCTTTGTCATTCTAGATAGTATATTCTTTAAAAATACAATTTTAATGTATGACAGATGCATTGAAAATAATTTGTCATAACTTTTTTTTGTAAAAAAGAAAATAATCTAGTTTGATTTCAGGTTTTTTTTTTTTTCTTTTTAAAACCTTTTTTTTTTAAAAATTTATTTCCAGGTTAGGAAGGTATGGTATCATAAGGCTTGACAATACGTTGAAACCATTGGACAATAGATTTAAATAAATTTATCCTCACACAAAAAAAAAATTTACCACAACCAAAAAATCGGGTTTGAAATCAAGAAAGTTCTTCAAACTTTATATGGACAATCTATTCGTAGATAATTCTTGTGTTACGGAAGCACTATGTAACCGGTAACTGGTTCTAACCTCAGTTGATTAATTCAATAATCATTGATTTCAACTTTTACCAAATATAACCGTCTGACCCAGTTAAAATTTTTTTCATTTGTAAAAATCAAACCTAGCCCCCCTTCCTACTTCGGTGTACTGGGACCTTCCATCTATCTGAACGCCTTGATGTTGAAAACAATTCTTTTCAAGACAATCATACAATTTTCTTTCAAAAATATATATAAATCTAATCAAAGGAAATTGAATCGCTCTTTCAAAAAGGAAAGAGTTCTATTTAAATAGAACAAGTCAAAACTACCAAATTTGGAAATGCTGAAAAAAATAACTGTATAAGTTAAATAAACAGCATAGACAAATTTGGTAATTTTGTGGCAGTGTACCAGAATAAATGTCTAACAAATGATTTTCACCAAACAGAGCTTAGCAGAATATCAAAAGAGGCTGTTGTTTGTTACGTTCGACACCATTTCGGCATACTTATGTCAAAAGGTAATAATGTAATCAAATAGTAACATTAGATCAAAATGATTTGTAAGCTACCAGTTTCCCAATTTTTCAGTTCTTCTCATTGTTTAGTAATTTTAGGATAAATCCGGATATATTGGGTTAGCATTCAAGTTGAAAAGGATTTTTGATGTGGGGTGATTTTTTTGACATTCAAACAGTTTCCCACTGCAGTACAGTTAAAATCATCATGGATTAGTTGGGATTCCTTTTAAACATTCAAGTTTTTATTGGGCGGAGACCAATGCTGCGGAGAACCGGAGAAATGTCACCGCAGCATCGAATGCGAAGGTTGGATGCGGGCAGCCATCATTACGCATGCCCATTCGGATATAACAATCTTTTATTTCCGTTTTAAGACACTAAAAGAAATGTATCGATATATCATCATGAGTAATAAATATTGTTAATTATTATGATTTGATCTGAGAATTTTCGCGGTCTCTCTCCTACTATCCTAATAAGATCGACAATATATATGTTGAAAACCTATTTGTAAGCAACTATAAAAATGATGTACTATTGTGTAATTAATATTACGCAACATTGATTATCCGGATAATTGGGAATTGAATGTTTTGTTCAAATCTTAATAATTTTTTAACTAAAAATGGACTTGATTTAATTGAATTGTCAAATAGTTTAAATGTCGAATATGTTTGGGGCGCTGGGGGGGGGGGGGGGGGTAGAGGAAAAAGCGCCAAAAAGTTACCTATTTTTTTTTTTTTTTATGCCTTTCATATTGTACCCTATTATAAAAATAAAAATGAAATATATTATTTTTATTTATTTTTTTATTTTGAATTCAAATTTGTGGGGTGTGTGGACGTTTTGTCAAACGATGCTTGAGAAAAAATAACAAAAACGATAAACAGATTTTTATTTTTTTATGGCGTAACAAAAGAATATGATTATATATTGGCTTAGTGCTTGTTTCATCATCTTTTTTTTTTTTTGAATGGTCACAAATTAACATTTGTTCTTTATATTGTATGACAAAAACAACATTCTAATTTGTATTTATCCATTGATCTATTTTGAAGGTGTCCCGTCTTAATTACAACCTTTTCCTGTATACTAATCACGTTGAAATTTTTATGACACAAAATGAGTATATGCTTAGGAATCTGGTATCCATGTAAATGCTATGTAAAAACTTTTTCATATAACGATCACGTTTTTTATTATAAATCAAAAAAGTGTTAAATCATGATCATACAACAAATACGTATTACGCAAAACCGCATGGAAAATCGAAGATCTGACCATGTGTTTGCGACGAAAGAGCTTTTGCATTATAAAGATTTCGACGCAGTAATGACCAAGTCGAATTAGGCAACGGCAAAAAGGTATTATTCATGTTATAGGAACCAATTATTATTTATTATACACAATCATAAATATTTCTTTGAATCGAATGATTTTTTTTTTTGGTTAAAATAAAAATTGAAAAATAAACCCATTTGAGCCACAAAGGTTTCGTTTTTTATTGTAGATATACGTATGCTCCCGTGAATTCTTTTGGGGAAGTTGTTTTTTATCATTTACGGTATTAACTTTCCAAAAAAAGAAAAACCAAAGACAACAATGACTACATTCATAAAAATAATGGTTAGTTTTTCTTCGCCACGACTTACGAGCTTAAAAATTTATCAAGTAAAAATTGGTTAACAAGAACTTTTTAAAATATAAAAAAAAGGATATATTCCTTTTTGATTTCGTAATTGAATCCTTGGACAATAAGTTTGTTAAGCTTGATAAGCTGAACAATTAAAAATTTAAAAATTCATCATCCCGCCCCGTAATAACAATTGGTCCCATGAAGTCTAGATATCTTGAAAGGGAGACAAAAAAAAACAGAAGGCGGCGGAAAAGTTCTGAACACGTTTTTGGCAAGTTTTCAAAGTCAATTAACCGGAATTTATCATGATAATTTTTTTTTGACGTAAAAAAAAAAAATTTAAAAATAATGTATTTGTTCAACCCATTTTTGGATCTCAAAAAAAAAAAAAAAAAGCTCAAAAAACATTAATTTTGTTATTGTTATTAAAAAAATTAAAAAAAAAAAAAAAGGAAGAAAAAAAAAAAAGAAAAAATTGATATTTTTTTTTACCATTATTCAAATGCCGGGTATTCTGAAATAACCATTTTACAAAAGTTATTATTATAGTGGCAATGATTTGGAAAAAAAATTTTTTTTTTCATTTTTTCATTTTCATTATTTTGGATTACCTATTAGGACAAATAATAAAAAAAAAAAACTTATGTGTATATGTGTGTATATGTGTGATATAAAGTATATAAATAAACTAAATTAAAAATGATGTGCGATTTAAATATTTTTTTTTTATATTGTTTAAATGAAATATTTAATTAATCTTTTTTATATGCATATTATAAAAGTAATTCAAAACAAGTATAAATATTTTACGACTCTCCCTCAACAGATAAAAAAATTTTTAATAAAAAAAAAAAAATCAAGTAAAAAATTTTACTTTCGATATTAATTGGATCATAAAAAAACAATTCAATCAATAAATATTATCAAGATTAATATAAAAACAGTTAACCTGGTCAATTTGAAAAAAAAAGTTTATATATAACCCAATCTCAAACACTTTTCTAAAAAAAAAAAAAATTTTTTCCTAAAAAAAAAAAATTTATAAAAATACGATGTTCTATCAACCCGAACAATATCAACAATATCAACAAGAACAAGAACAACGCAAAGAATTAGAACTCTTATATAAACAACAATTATTGCAACAAGCGTTATTTTCTACTCCTCCCCCGTCTCCAATGGCTACGGCATTAGGGCATCCAAATCGTTCGTGTGTCAGCTGTAAGAAGAGAAAGGTCAAGTGTGATAGAAAAACACCTTCCTGTACGGCTTGTCAAAAGTCGAAACATAGATGTCATTACACTAGCTATTCTCCTCCTGTCTATACCGAGGAACTTCAACAACATCGTGATGAAGATGAAGGGATCAAAGCTATTAAGCAAAAGATTGAAGAATTAGATAATACCACGAGACAACGATGGGAACATGTTCAAAGAATGTATTCTAATATTAAAAACCTTCAACCTACCATAGCTGCCAAGGTAAATAATTTTTTTTTTTAAAAAAAAAAATATTTCGATTTCCATTCACTCACCTTTTACATTTTGTTTTTATCATCATTTACAGGAAGAATTTGTAAACAACCCTTCCTATTACCTAGAGGACGATGAAGCTCTTTTCAACATGAATCTTACCAATCCTATGATGCCTTCGACGTCGGCAGCACAATATCCCTTACCACAAGGGTCACCACAGCAACAATTACAAATGTCACAACAAGTCGCTCAATTGTCGCCGCCGCAATCACATTTATCTCCGCAACAAGTTCAAATCCCCGCGCCTTATTTATTACAGCAACAATATCATCATCCAAGTTCAACGGCAACCTCTCCCTTCATTCAAACCCAAGCCGCTTTTCGTTCGGATAATTATTCTCCGTATATGAGGGGAACCATTACATTAAATTATAACTTGAATGGTATGAGACCTTTATTAGGAAGACAAATCGTACCGATTCTTCAAGCAATGACAACAGGAAATGGTCCAAACGTACCTGCTACAGGATTCACAGATGTTGGTGATTTACAAGCCTGGATAAGAGAAAAACTCTTTCATCAAGATTGGTCGGAAGAATCGGAACAAGATGAAAGATTTGAATTACAACCTATCATCGAAGATGTCAATCAGCAATCATATTCATTAAGACAGAGATTCGAAGTCATCCTTCATCGTGTCGAGTTCGCTTCGTCACCTACTAGTGTACATGAAGATTTTCAACCTTATGAATTTGAAGAGAAAGCTCATATTGATATGGATAATTATACAAATTACAGTGAGACCGGAAGTAACCGAAGCAGTATTATAGAGATAGATCCAACGGATTGCTTTTTAAATAAGGTTTATTCTTTTGTGAGAAGATTCATGAGAAATCATTCATGGTTACGAGAGAATTTCTTAATGAATTTGAGAGCTCGATCACCGCTTATGCCAATGGGATTCGACACGTTCAATGATGGTGTCTTTTCCGACATTGCTGTTGAAGTCCGAAAGACTTATTCGTACGCCCCTTATCAAGGTTTAAAGCTCATTTCCAGTAACCATCATGAAGAGTTCGTTAAAGGACGTTTATTCTTTTAGTTATCTATTAGCTCAAATACATAATAGAGTTAATATAATTTATGTTATATTTTGTGTATATAACTAATTAATAATAATATGCACTTTACCTTTGTCGGAGGTATTAATTTATTTCGGGACGTTATTATTTATTTTTTTTCGCCATCTAATAATTAGTACAAAAAAATTGCGTAATACTTATATTATTATTAATAATAATTATCACTTAACCTGACTCATTCCGCTTGCCTTTCCGCTTTAAAATCGAACGTTTAATTATCGATGGCATAATAAGATAATGGAAGGTGACTCATCATTGCATATACCACATACATATATATATATAAAAATATATACATCCATATAATATAAATATATCATATATATATATCTTGGGAATATGAACATTTTTTTTAGTCAAGGAACATTTTATTAATAGAATATATCATTTCGACATCACACATTTCTATATAGACAAAATCGAATTTATAATCGATTTTTTTAATCATTTTTTCTGACATTGTAAATAGCGAATTTTCTTTTCATACAAAAAAAAACGTTTTTTTTTTTAACCATTTTGCATTACCTGAAAGCATTAAAATCTGATGAAAAAAAAAAAAAAAAACAAAAAACAAAAAAAACAAAAAAAAAAGACGGCAAAATATCTTTCAATGTATATATCAATACAGCATTTTTTTAAAAAAATTGGCATACAAAATTGGCATTAACGAAGTGAAATTTTTACGTTTTTGAGGAAGGTGAATGGCGGCGGATAGAAATTTATAAAACAAATTTACGAATAATTTTTATGATAAATATGGATGAAATAAGGATTTATTAAATAATAAGAACTCATTTTTTTTTTTTACAGATTTTTTTATGATATATTATGAAAATAAATAAATAAAATAAAAAAATTCAAAAAATATTTGAAAATACGACGTGTTTTTTAAGACTTAATAAATAAATTTGAACGTTATATAGTTTTTTTTTTTTTTTTTTTTGATTTCGGAGAATCCCTTGACCCAGTTCTTTATACTAAATATGCTTTTTTGCCACGAAAAAAAAGTTAATCGATCGAGAGAAATCCATATACAAGTCTGATTTCGGTGTTTGCCGAGTTAAACTTCTCATACGATGAATTCTGATTTACAGATTACATACTCTTAAAAACGCCTTTTTTTTTGCTTATAAAATCCTTTTTTAAAGATGACACGAAAATGATATATATATAATAAAAACAAGTAGCATTGTTACTTCAAGTATGCAAGCCAAAAAAAAAAAAATAATATAATAAAAAAAACCAACCATGAAATCGGTAAAAGAGCAATCCGTTTCCTTTTCTCCATATTCAAACTTGAGAAGAACCTATTAAATTACGTGTCAACCTCAAAGATAACGCGATTTTACAAATTTTCCGAATGTAATGTGACACTACTTATATACTTTTGTTTCAATTACATATATATTCTGATGATTTTTGTATTGAAAAGATATTTCAAAAAAAGAACATCAATACATATTGATTTTCCTCCGAGTCAAAAAAAAAATCAAAAAAATCAGGTATCGAACAAATATTATCGATCACTTTGTACAACTGATCCAATGCATATCAATTTGTCCTTTTCGCGTATTATCAATTATTAATTTGGATTTATTTGGTTTAGGAACATTTCAAAAAATAAATTTATAATTCTTTTAATTTTGAAATCCTTTGTTTAAATTAAAAAATTTGGTCACATTCTTGTTACAGATTCGCAACACGCATTCATTCATCAAGGATCATATCTTTTTGCATTATCGTTATCTATTGATTCATTTCAAAATGCAAAGATTATGCCCTTTATTCTACTTTCTATTTTGGTAATAATAATAATGATAATAAATATTTACATTCATGGAACAATAATTTCGATCAATGCGTCGCACATAATAAATTATTAATTCATATTTTTTTGCTCTTAGCGTACATTAACATGTGTAAGCTTAATTGTAAAGAGTGTTAGGGTTAGGATTTATGAGAAAAGATGCCGTATTTCCGTATTTCCGAAATCACCCTCAGAGGATACGATCACGTGCACATCCACAATATTCATTGGTTTACTCCCAACTTTTAACTACGGCATACAAATAATAAGCCAAATGCGGCCTGCGTCAGACAAATATTTTATGATTCGATTCGGGAAACATTTCCCGATGCATTTAATATTAAATATCTTACCGCGAACAAAAATGTTATTCACAAAAGAATATCATTGGGTGTTGATTTAAGACGAAAAAAAAATGGTCTTATTTTTAATTGATCCAATCATTCACTGTCAAGTAGTAAATTTTTTATTCCTTAGGTAGTTTAGGTAAATGCTGAAATATATCGAATGTTCTGCGCCGTGAATTCTTATTTATCCTGAGTTTTGAGGCTATTTCTATATTTAAAATTTTATGTCACAAAGTTGGGGGCTTGGGTTTATCATGCGCCGAGATGATATCATTTCACATCCGGATATGGATAATATAATAACCGCTCATGTGATCAATGATGAATGAAATGGAAATCTCTATAGATTGGGTCTAGAAGTTGGGTGAATTATGCAGATATCACATGATTTCTAATTTTAGTCATAATGTGATGCGTCTCGTGTAAAAAAGTATTTTTAAATTTAAGCAATTACATGATCTTCTTTTCCCAAGCGTTTGTAGAAATAAAAATAAATGATTGTCCATTATCGATATCATAATAGAAACTTCATTTATCATATAAAGTTGCTAAATATGGGTTACTAGCCACAATTACACAATTGAAAATTCAGATATCACCGTCACACAATTCAAGTTTTCCAGTAATTAATCAGAACTTTCCGCATCCGATTTCAAATATCGTTCAATTTTTCTAATTTAAGAAGGAGAATAAATCAAATCAATGAGTTGAATACATTTCCTTCCTTATTCAAAGTCATTTTTTACAATGGGTAATGTACGTGAGGAATCATGGTGAGTCAATGAAAAGAAAGAAAGATAAAAATAAAACTATAAAAACCCATGATTAATCTAGGTATCAACAAATCATGTAAAGTTTATCATAAAAATATTATCTCCACGTTTTTTGTTTTCCTAATTTAAAATTGAATAACCAAAGAATTATGTGTGTGATCTCCTTTGTTTATTATCCAAATAAAGAAATTTTATATTAAAGTTATCCAAACTTTTAATTGTTTCTTCTTTTTTTTGAAATCAACTACGTACAGAGAACCTTTCATGTCCTTATTTGATAATTAAACTCGTGAATCAACTGTTAAAACTTATTTACACATGTTAATGCAAGAAAAAGAACAGGTTTTTTTTACATTATTATCGATTTCTGTTAAAGGAAAGATTTGGACTTTAAGAGTTCATGATACCATACATAAATCTATGTGCATAATTCAAAGCGCAGTTGAAATATTATTACTTCTTTCCCATTTTAAGAAAACAGTTAGATTTTAGAGATGATATTAAAAAAATCATTGACAACAAAGGTTTGATTCATTTTGATTATTGAATTACTTCATAAAGACAATTGATTTGTTATGATGTTAAATGTTACAAATTCGGGTCAAGAGTAGACGTAAAGATCCATAATCAGGATATCATATGAAATTACCCTTTTTATTTTAGGAAATAAAACCCTTAATTCGATATTTAGGAAACAGGATCTTGGGTGGAGGAGGGGGAACAACGTTTTCGGAAATTATTACATTTTTTCTCCAAGCATTAATTATTATTATGGGGGAAGGGAGGGCTGAATAATTGTTATTGACTTAAATAGGAAAATTATTGACAATTCCCGTATTCGAATGAGCCATACTAACTTTATGTTGGCCGATTTGTCTGATTTTCTTTAATTCAAGTCAGTAATATAGAATTTTGAATTTTCGGCCAAAATTAACTAAAATGCCCAGATTTCTATGATCAAAAAAAAACAATGACAATGTCTTAAGTTTCACGTGTAAAAGTATTTTACGTGTAAATTTTTTAGTCGTGAGAAATATTTAATAACTCGCAAAAAAAAAAAAGAATGAAACACGTGAAAGACAACCAGAATTGATTATCTATTTATAACCTCATCTTTTAATATTTTTTTGTTATTTCATTCATTCATTCATTAATAATAAATTTTTGAAAAAAAATGGATGAGCTCGAAAAAGCTCCAGATAGAGTTTCTGACTTAATTTGTGATTCCCCAGATTATCCAGAATTAAAAGTTCGATGGTAATTAATGATGATTCACAACCTTCCAGTTCATTTAAAATGCTATTTATGAAAATTATATGTTCGTAGGTTTCATGCAATTGACATTCCATTATTTGATCCCTTGTCGAGTACATCACAAGATGAAGATAAGTATCCAATTGAATGGATACCATTCTCAAAACGAGATTCTAACGCATTAGAAAATGCATTTAAATCTGGGAAAACCAAAGATAAAATCCCAGTAAATGAAGATTTCTTGTTTGAGGTTGATATCGAAGATCGAGAAATCATGCCGGTATGTAATAAAATAATCTTAAAAAACATATAAATCAAGTCTAATCTTGTTGTCCATAAGGTTTATTGGTCTGGACCTATTTATACGGTATCGCGTGCAACATGGTTTTTACAGGATGAATCAAATAAAATTATTCCATGCGATGAGAACCTAGCATTACAGATAGAAAAAGGTTATATGTATGTTGTGATAAATTGATTTATTTTTTTTTTTAAAAAATAATAATAAATAATATTAATAATAATAATTTCTTTGTTGTAGTGATCAAGAAGCATGGGTAGCACCTATAGAAATTCTAGGATCAGATGGAAATATTAAAGTTATACCAAGGCCCGAAAAAAAATATAATTTTACTGGAAGATTAGAATCACAATATGTTATTTACAATACTCCAACAACTGCTTGGATGTTAAAGTTAGTTTAAATACAATCAATTTGATCTTTTTTTTTTTGATAATTAATATTTTTTTTTTTTTTTTTAGGGATGATCTAACAGGACATATATCAAAATCAATTTTTTCAAGATTTACCGGCGGAGGAAATTTAGGAGGTGTAAGATTATTTAGAGGATATGAAGAAGTTGAGACATTTACCTCAAAAAAACCAAATGTAGATAAAATTAATGATTATGACGATGATACACCTGAAGCAAGAAGGAGAGCATTGGAAAAAAAGCGACAATTACAAGAAACCGAAGATTTTTGTGTTGAAGCGAGCGAAGAGATTAGAGAGATTGATCACTTAATTTTTGTCATTCATGGGTAAGGAATTGGTTGGTTTCTTTTATCTTTATATGTTGTTGTGTTGTATTCAATATGTTATATTTTATTTAGGGTTGGGCAGAAAATGTGCGAAAGATCTGGGTATACGAATTTTGTACATGGTAATGTAAACTTTTATCCCGTAAGATTTTTTTTTTCCTTTTTATGCAGATTTTTGTATTGAAGAGCGTTAAATTTTTAATGAAGAGGTGAATGTTCTCAGAAAAACATTGAAGCGTACATATTCCGCAAATCCACCACAAGAGTGCATCGCTAGACTTCCACCAAACTATGAAAAGAAAAAGTATTCACAAATTGGCAATGGAATTCAAGTACTCCCTATCCACTGGAGGCAAGAAATCAAGGTATTTTATATTTTATTTACGTAATCGAATTTTATTTTTTGAAATATGATTGAATTGTATATTTTTATTTTAATAAAAGTTTGGGATGGCATCTGAAGAGGATGATACGCAAGGTTTTGATGGAGAATGTACGCTTGATGACTTGACATTAGATGGAGTTCCAGGTTTAAGAATGTTTATGTCTGACGTATTAATGGATGGTAATAAAAATGAATCGCTTTTCATCGTTTATTTGTTGTCACTTTAATATGATTCGGATAGTCTAAACTATTTTTATTCTATATAGTTTTGTTATATATGACACCAAATTATAGAGAACAAATGCTACGAACGGTCACCAAAGAAGTGAATAGGGTATATAATTTATTCCTGGAACGTAATCCAGAATTTAAAGAGAAAGGAAAGGTGTCGATTTTTGGTCATTCACTTGGATCATTATTAGCATTTGATGTATTATGCCATCAACCACCATTATTTAATTCATCAAATGCTATATTTGGGATATTTGACGAAAGATCTCAACACAAAGTTAATGGAAATGATGAAAGTGAAGTGAAGAATTATGAGGAAGTTGTTAAATTAGATTTTCCTGTTTGGAATTTTTTTGCAGCAGGATCACCTATAGGATTATTTTTGATGCTTAAAGGACTTAAAGTCGGTTCTAGAAAGTATTTGGTGGATCCCGAGAATGGAGGTGAATCAAATAATAAAAAGTTCATGGCTTCAACATCAATACCTTATTGTTACCCTGCAGTAAAGAATATATATAATATATTTCATAGAACGGATCCAATCGCGTACAGATTAGGTACGAATAATTTCATTTAAAGTTGATTCTCTTAATTTATACGATGAAACTGATCAACTTACCTTTTTTTGGATTTGAAGAACCGCTTGTATCTCATAGATACGCAAAATTAGATCCAGCATTAATTCCGTATAACAAGGGAGGTCTTAAAGCAGTTACAATAGGAATAGGCAGAAAGACTACAAATATTTTTTCAGCAGTTAAGACGTCTTTATTATTTACAAAGAAATCAAAAACATCAAGTTCATCATCATCTGCGACAAATTCGAGGTCAGGTTCAATGGATATTTCAAGGAAATCGCTAGATTTGACAAGAAAACAAAGTTCAAAAGTAAATGATTCTTCAGAAATGCCATCATTTGAAAACTTAAGTGGAGCAGATAAACTTAAAAGCCTAAACTCCACAGGTAGAATTGATTATTGTTTGCAAGAAGGTATATTAGATATTGCTTACATTACTGCGATTACCTCGCACCTTAATTATTGGTATGATAATGATGTGGCTTATTTTATCTTGAAAGAAGTATATGGAAATATTTATGATGATGTAGAGGATGTCTAATTACGTTTTGGGCAAGTTTATATAGGTGCTGTTTGTAAAGTAAATATCATGTAATTCATATAAAAAGTATTTGTATCATAGTGAATTATGTATATAATCTATATTGAAATTGAATTATGCATCAAATTACCAGATGTTGTAATGTATAATTTTAATATTTTCTATAATGATATAATAAAATTGATTTTTCACCAAACTTAATCATAGCATTTCAGGCCTAAAAAGTATTAAATTTTTGATTTTTTCTTTCTATTGTAAGATAGTTGGAAAAAAGAGCGACAATAGTTGTAAGAAGAGGATTATTAAGGGTTAGTTTGGGTTTCGGATAGTTGTTGTGGTTTGAGGTATGTGGAACGAGGTGATTGAGTTGAGGAGGAGGATTAGAAGTTGAGGATTCTAAAAAATATAAATATATAAATATAGGTTGCTAAAAAACATAAATATTGAATTTTAATAATGATTTTCTTCAATTATTTCTTCTTCAAATTTTCCTTGTAAGAATCCCATGTCTTTTAATGAAGCTAGTTCATTTCTAATGAATTGTATCTAAAAAATAAATAGATGGGTTAATAGTAGAATTAGGTGGAGAGACATAAATAGCTTGCAATAACATCAACTAGTTCAGTAAGTGATAAAGATGGGTTATGAAATCGGAATGAGGCATTAAAAAAAAGTATAAAAGAGGATTAATATCAATTAGAAAGCTTTATTATACCAACCAGGCTTTTTCCAAAATGGGGTTTCAAATTATTTTCAAAACTCTTCTCCTAGAGTCCTTCTTCCTTTCGAGTTCTTATCTGTGTACTTTTCAATAACTAAAAAATTAAAATTATTAATAAATTATTGAATATAAATATTATTATTCTTTCGTTTACTAGTATTTTACTTATTTTGCAATCTTTAACCATTTCTTTAAATTTATCTCTTGCTTGCAAGCTATCCTAAACCTTTCTTGTAATTTCATAAGATATACTAAGATTAACTTTCTTTTAATTTGATGCTTCAGAAATGCCTTCAACAACAAAAAGTATCTCAGCAAAAACTTGTATCAACTATTATTAAACTTTACCAATCTCCTTAAATCACATGTTTAAGTTTATAATTCTTATTATCATATATTTTGGAATAGCTAATCCATGATATTGCTTGCTTATATATTCGATTAGCATGAACAAACAGATATTTTTTATATATTTTTTATATATATCTATATTAGTACTTTAATTGATATAATATTTAAATATACATTTTCCTTTTAATAATATATAAAGATAAACTCTTAATCAAGTAACAACACTTTTTTTAAAGATAGATGTTGTAAATGTTGAACCAATATTCTAAATGCATTAACTTTTAAAGAAAAATAAGAAATGTAATAGAATAAAAGAGCAGATGCAGTTAATGATAAGGAATTGTTTAAACATTTTAAGGTTTGTATTTCTTGATCTATTATTAAATCTAGCAATGTTTGAACTTTGAATTAATTATTACTTTAAAAATCAGGCTTATATTCTAGAGCTAATATATAATTAATTGGAATGATATGAAATTCAATTTATAATTAAAAAAGGAAAATATTATTTAAGTCTTGATAAATCAAAGAAATTATTTGCGAAATCATAAGTATCTAATATGATCATTTCCTAAATCATTAGAGGAAAATAGTTTACAATAAAAATGTGAAAAGAAGAAACTTATTATAATGATGGAATAAATAAACTGGTCTGATATAAATAAGATACACTAGTCAAAATCATTTCTTTCAGCACTAATACCTTTCAGTAAATATTCAGCCAATTTGGTTATATAATTTGGTAAAAATTCAGCTTAAGTTACAAAAATCAATGATTATTTATTATATTACATATGATATAGCATTACTTTAACATTAAGACCTTTCGATAAACATTTAGTTGATTCAGTTATATGATTTGGCAAAAATTTAACTTAGGTTACAAAAATCGATAGTTATTTATTACATCACACATAATATAACATTATTTTGGCATTAAGACCTTTTAATAAACATTCAGTTAATTCAGTCATATGATTTGACAAAAATTTAACTTAAGTTATTAAATTCAATAATAATTTGTTATACCACATATAATATAGCATTATTTAGCATTAAGATTTTTCGATAGTAATTTATTACATCACACATAATATAGCATTATTTTAGCATTAAGACCTTTTAATAAACATTCAGTTAATTCAATCATGTGATTTAGCAAAAATTCAGCGTAAGTTACAAAGATTAATAATAATTTATTATATCATACATAATTTAACATTATTTCAGTATTAAGAACTTTCAATTATAAATATTTGGTAATATTTCAGTTAGACTCAAAATTCAATAACAAATTAACTGTATCTCATTGATAAAAATCTGTTGAACTGATTTTTGTAATAATTATAAAAATATTTCCCAAAGAGATGATAGAAATCATCCCAAAAGAAACAATACATTTGTCCTAAAAAAGATGATAGAAATCATCTTAAAAGAAACAAACAATCATTTCTGAAGAGATGATTTTTATCGTTCCTAAAGAAACAAATAATCATTTCAAAATAAAGGAACCAACAATTATTTTCAAAGAGATGATAGAAATCATTCTCAAAGGAATAATTCAATTATCATTCTAAAAGAATGATACTTTATTGTTCTGAAAGAATGATTTTTATTATCATTTTTTTAGAATGATACTTTATTATTCTAAAAGAATGATTTTTTTATCACTCTTTTAGAATAATACTTCATCATTCTGAAAGAACAATTTTTTTTTATCGTTCTTTTGAAATGATACATCATCATATTGAAAAAATAACTTTTTTATTGTTCTTTTAGAATGATTTATCATTATTCTGAAAAAACAATGATTTTTTTATCGTTCTTTTAGAATAATATTTTACATTTTTTTATTGGAACAATACTTCATCATTCCTTTAGAATAACAATTTACATTGTTTTATTAGAATGATACATAAATGTTCTGAAAGAACAAATTTTGTTATCGTTCTAAAGCAACAATCAAATTATTATTTTTTTTGAAAAATTTTCTATATTATTCCAATCAGATCAATCAGATAATGCAAAATCATCTATTTGGATCATTTATAATAAGTAAAAATAATATCTAAATTACAGATTACAGTGAACTCTTGATATAACGAATTCTAGGATCTGGATATCAACTTCGTTATAAGTTTTAACAAATTTTTTAAAGAATTTAATTGGCTAGTTCATTATAGTAAAATAATTAATTTTAATATATTTAATTTAAAAATTCACTATATCAAGGATTCGCTATATCAAGGTTTGACTGTAATCAAAATTTTAGTTCAATTACAGTATAAAACTGATAAACTTTCAAAATATTCTGAATAAATTTTTTTCTTTTTTTTTCTAGTGAGATGATTTTTTGGTATAAATTTAACTTTTTCCTTTCTTTTTTCTTTTTTTTTAGGAAATTCTTATCTTGAAATTAAGGTAAGCAAATCAGAAATGACTTTTAGATGGTTTAACTCTTTTTTCTTTTTTTTCTTTACTTTTTTTAGAAATAAATTAAGATAAATAAATCAGAAGTAGTATTTTAGTGGTTTTTTAATTGTTTTCTTTATTTTTTCTTTATATTTCTTTAAGAATATATTAAAATAAAGTTGATACTTAGCCATTTGGCTATTGATCATGAACAAAATGACCAAAATATTTTTCAAGTTTTGGCTGGCCAAATTGATTAAATATATATTTATATTTACCAATTTGATAATTTTAATTCAAATAAATTAAATAGCAATAATTTGGTAACCAATAATTGTAAAAAGATGAAATATAGCTTATTAAATCCTTATAATAAGTTATATCAAATGGAGTATTATAAAATTTTTATGATTGATAGATAAATATTTATTTCAAAATATATATGAATTGTAATTTGCTAATAATATATTATCTATTGATTCTAAAGATTGAAATTAATATCATTTGACATAGACCATCATAATATTTTAACAAATTATATTTTGTAATTTAATTTACTTGTATTAGAATTATTTTTGATATTTTTGATAAATTAGTATATAATCAATTTATTATATTATTTAAAATTTAATATTAGTTTATATTTAAAATATTAAATTTTAACTTTATTTATTTAAATAAAAACAAAAATATAATTTAAAAAAAAAAATAATTATTATATTTAACTATTATATAAATTTTATAATTATTCATCAATGAAAAATAGTATTTTTAAATCATCAATAAAATTTATTCAATATTCTATTTTGCTTCTTGATCTAATAAGCATAGCAGACATTCATTGTGATTGGCTAATTTTTGTAGATCATTTTTTATTATTACTAAAATTCTATTGGTTGATTAAATTAGCATGATCACATGATATAAAAACGATTAAATCAAAAAAAATATCTTATCACCAAATCACCAAAAGTAATAAAATTAACAAAAGATAAAATGGTGAGAAGTATAATAATCAAGAAAAATAATAATTAAGTGATTTTATTAAAGAATTAAAAGTTAAAATTATCATATTTTGATGATTTAGTTCAAATAATCATAACTGCCATTTATATCCCAATCTATTAGCATTTTTGTAACCTTATGTGTAATAGTAATTTCCTTAAATTATGCATTTATTAAAGCATTTACAGTTTTTTTCGAATTGTAAATCTATATTATTATCCATAATAAAGTCTTCATCATTATTAGTATCACCAGTCTCAGTTTCGGTAACATTCAACTCATTTATATACTTAACATGATTATTTCATCAAATGAACTCACGCTTTTCTGAAAAATCTTACAATTACTTTCAATTCCACTTACAAGATAATTGATATAATACTGATACTGATTACTTATTTTAAATAAAAGACATTCAAAATAATAACCATGTTCACAAGTTAGAATACAACCTATCTTGTGAAGATCTATACAATCCTCTAAGTCACAGTATCTATCTTTTCAGGACGTATGTGATGTATTTCAAGCTATCAGCAATACCTTAACATCGACTTGAGCTTTGAGTGTTAGAAGTTCATAAGTTTTGGAATTTAAATATGATGATTTACCGAGATTTTGGTAAACACCTGTAAATAAATTTAAAAGAAAGAGAGCAGTATGTTTTTTAAGATAATCTAGCTATTTTACTGAATATCTGATGTTATGATTCTCAGAAAATACTTCAGTGAAAGAATTACTATTATGCATCTGATTAATTATTCGCACTTTTTGAATAATCTGTTCAGCTGTATTCGATTTACGTATTTGCCTTCGAACTGAGCTGTGAAAGTTTTTCATGTAATAATCATTAAATACGTGAAGTGAATCTGAAAAAACTTGAGAGATAAGATAATCAGTTTCAGCCCAATAAAAATATCACTTAAAAATACCAATAATAACTTATTATAGTTTCTACGCTAATATTGGTAAAAAATAGTATAAACACGAAACATGGCTACTCTATATGCTGACCAATTTTCACTGTGAAATAAAATGGCATAAATATCTAAAACTAGCAGAATCGTATTGTTCAGTAGATTAATAAGATATATAGCTTCCAGATCTTTATATTGTTAAAATTTTTGTAATACTATCAAACACATTCAAGTATATCCTTAAAATGCTATTTCTAACAATAAATTAATCTTGTATGGTTTTGGCTTTTTTGCTAATACCTTCTTATGTCTAAATACCTTGTAAAAGAGCTTATCAAAAAATTAGTAATTAGCAAGAAATATAGTTTCACAACCATTCAAGGATCCATGTAAAGGTCTAATCATCAGAATGGTATGTAAAATTTGTTCTGATATTTTCGATGAATCTCTAATACTAGTATGATGAGATACAACATATCATACATGAAGCTATCCAGAATAGTCTATAGATGTCACTAATACTCGCGCTTCTATATATGTTCTTACTCCAATATTATCTATTAAATGCTTAAGAGCATTTACATAATCCTTAGTTGAATAAAAGATCCTTCTTTCAGATTAACAAGTTTCGCATTCTGCATGCTTCAATCGGTCTGACGTTATTCAATTCTGTTATCATAGCTGTGAATTTAGAGACTTTCAACTCGTTCATTATAGGTCTCTAGTACAGATAATCTAATAAATGCCTGCTTTCATCCTGTATAATTAAGCTATAAATAAGGGAAGAAATATGAATTAGCATTATGAATAATAATACTTGTATCAATACTATTTTCGTTATGAATACTTTTTTCCTGATTTGAATTATTAAATGAAATAAACACAATTTCTGGCAAGGCTTTTAGAAGTATTGTAACAAAATGTGTGACTTTATATGTAGTAGTAATATATAACTATAACGATATTTGAGAATATTATGAAAATCATTCACATTGAGAATAACCAAGTGTTCAACCTATTAAAAGTTATATATTAGTTGATTATTTACAAACTAAGAACTTGAAATACTTGTATGTCTAGTATACTTACATTTTCTGATAAAAACCTTTCCATTATCATTGTATGTATTCTCGCGTACTAAGCTTTATATCTTACAATGGTCTTATGTCTTACTATCAAGCCTGCATTAGCTAAGGTTTCTATTGCTGATGAAGATGTCTCAGATGAATCTAGTAAAAGCTCAACTTCTGCTTTAACTCCATTAATAAATTTATTATTAAGTTACACTAGAAAATAACAAAACAAAACCAGTCTCATCTTATTTTTTTGATTAGTCATATGACTCTTAGTTTGTGGGTTAGTTCTGACTACTAAGTCAAAAAAACCTTTCAATGGTGGTTTAGCTTTCTCAAGCATCATCTTGAATTCTTCTGGATCTAGAATAGGTTTTTTATGATATACACACTGCCTTGTATACAAAACTTCTGCCATTAGTTTAATCTTCTTACCAAGAGGAATTATCTCTAAAAAAAAAATATCAAAACATCAATTATATAAAAAGCAATTTAAAATACAGCTACGAATAAAACTATTTATTTACCTAATTTCATTTTATAAAGCTCTATACATATTTCGTGATATGCAGATTCCAGTTCCTGAAATTCAGATTCAGAGTAAAAAATATCACTTTGTAATACATATAACCTACCTTGAAATTCTCTTATATCCTTTTTTGAAATTCTTTTAGATGATAGCATATAATTGGGTGAATTAACATATTCTGGATTATCGTCAGTTTTGTATAAACAATGATGACACATCATTGCCCCTTGCACTAGTTCAAAGAATCTGATTAATCATTTTAGAGCCTTCTTGAATTTCTTTCCTTTCATACCATGTCATGCTGTAGATAGATAAAACTCATGCTTTGGATTCGAACATATATTTGTATTAGTTTTAGCTTTTTTTGCATTTACTATCAGTCTGTTATAATATTTTCAGTATAAGGCTTTGCCAACTAAATTCAAATATTAGTTTGAACTTAGTATATTTATTTGCTTAGATATAATAAATGCACTATACTATTCGTAATCACAAGTAACATTATTTTGACCCTCTAAATCACAATACCGAGCCTTCCTTTTCTTTTTTTTTATTAAAAAGAAGTGTATCTTTGTGATGGCTAAACATTTGTATTCTTTTCTTTTCAATAATTAAAAGATTTTATAATAAAAATTAACATAAAATCCTTATTAGCTAAATTCTGAATTACCTTCCTATTTACTAAATTACTTTAATAGTGTATATAATGAAGGGTATATTTTAGAAATTTTTTATGGCAATCCTTATGAATTCATCCTTGTGGCTGCAAATCCATTTAAATTAGATGATTATCATTTCATATGAAAATTAATATGCAACGATCATTTAAGATTAACCAATCAGATTTAAGCCTGTTATGCTAAACTAATGCAGGATGTATTTGATCAATTAAAATATCATTAATTTCAATATCAAAATCCAAATCTATTTCAACTTGTTATTCTGCTTTTTCTTCTTATAATAATAAATGTTTCCAATTTTCAATTAATTTATTTCAATTTGAAATTTGGGTTTCATCATTTATTTCATTATTATCTAAGTCTTCTTGTATATTTTCCATTTCTTGAATATCAATAGAAATTTCTTCTTGTGTATTTTCTTTATGAATATTAATTATATTTTCTTCTTTTAAATATAATTCAGTTTATTGGATCAGCAATACTTTCTGTTAATATTTGTTTTTGAATAGCCTTTATTTATCTATTTTATGTTAAATAATAATAGAAATACATAATTTGCTCATATTAAGAGCCTTTTCATACTATTATTAAAAATATAATTAAAAATCCAAATTAAAATAATTGTCAATAAAATTAAAGATAGAATTTTATACTTACATGTAATTGATTATATTATTTATTATGCAAAAATTTCATATATAACCAAAGTCTTTCAACTGATGCAGCATTGATACAAATTCAAAAATACGTTAAGTAACATATCCGCTATTAGTAATACCCATATCCAAAAACTTAAAATGTTTTTTTCAAATTAATTAATTAAAAGAATATTGATTTTTTTTAAAATTTTCATATTTATGTAATATTGATTTTGATTTCATTTGCAATTAAACTTCATAATAATAAATTAACCATTTGCTAAGATATATATAATTTAAATTTAAATATTAATTTTAAATTTTGTCATTTTGTATTTAGAATGTAAAGCCATGATAAAAGTAATAGTGGTTATTTTCAATTTTGTCATCTTTTTTGAATACGATTAATCTTCTTTGTTTCAAATTCTAAATCATCATAATTTTTTCCAAAATTTTACAAAAAATCTAAATCTATCTTTCTGTTGAAATTGCATTTATTTTGCTTGATAAAAATTAGTCTTATTTTATAAAAAAAATTATTAAAATAAAATTATTATTTAAAAATAAAATAAAAATATATAATACCTATAAAGCTATTTTTGATTTAATTAAAGTATAAAAATATTCATAATGACTATTCTACCTTGTATCATTTCTAATAGCAACTTGAATATACTTTCTATAGGCTTCTTTTTGTAAAGTTCAAAGTTGACTAATAAAAAATTTATTATTTGATGATTTAAAAAAAATGCAATTTTTATTGCTTTTATTAAAGTTTTTTTAAATTTTTCAGATTCTTTATCAATAAAAAGATTCATTTGATATGTAAAATATGAAAGAAAAGTAATATATACATATTTGAGTTGAAGTTTACATTTATTAAATAAATAAAAATTATTAATAAATAAAGAAATAATATTTTTAAAAATAAATAAAAATATATATCTTGCAGCTGCATAACTTAATGCACTATCTGTTACAAGTACAATAATATTTATTTACATATCATTAATTTCTTTAAATATTATTTCTGTTTTATCAAAAACCTCTTTTCATTTTTCTGATTCCCTACTAATATCTATTGCTTTTCAAATTAAAACTTCTCCTTCTAATATAATAAAACTGAACTAAGAATATTTTGATTTAAAACATTTGTCTAACTATCAAATATTAAAGTAATACCATAATATCAGCCTTTAATTTTTGTTTTATTTCGTTTTGAAGTGCTTATGATTCTTCATTTAAAATTCAATCTTCTAAAGCCTTACGTTTTGGTATTTTTAAAGCTGAATTTAAAAAATAAAAAAGTTTTTAAACATCTTTATTCTTAATCATTATAAAAAAAATCCTGCAGAAACAGTGGCTTGAATTATTAATTTTTTAAAAATACTATTATTATTCTTCGAAAGTGATTAAAATATAAGTAATTTAGAAATATACGAATCTAATAGTCTAATTGATGTATTAGATTTAGTACCTTTGTAAATAAAAAATTTTAATATTTAATATATAAATTTATATAAGTTCTTAAATAATTTAAATAAATACATACTTGCTCGTAAAATAGAACTATATGTTGAACTAGTAGATTTTTTACATAACCTTTTTTGAAATAGAAATAAGTTCATTTTCTTCAAATTCATCATTTTCTATTTCTAATTCAGATTCAAAATATTCAATATATTATTGAGGATATTTATTTTTAAAATTATACATTTTTAAAATAGTTTCTAATATGATTTCTCTTATTTGGCATTTTTTTAAGCATAGCAACTTGATGTTAATATCTCTATATATAATGCAAATACAAAATATCATCATAAATCAGCTTTTTCTGTAATTTCAATAAAAGGTTTATAATTATGTGACATATTTAAAACTTATAAAAATCTTAATTAAAACTTATAACTTAAAAAATTTTATCTTAAAAAAAAATTTAATTTGAAAATTTGAAAAAAAAAGGAAAAAAATACAAATTTGAAAAAACAAATATAAAAAAAATTATAAATGTAAAAGTATATGCTTATATGTATTATGACATAATTTACAAATTTAGAAAAATCATTTGCATCTAACTGCAAATCAATATTTTTTTGATTAAAAATTGCTATAGATTATCCAGATCATCAAATAATTTTCAGAACATGTATTTAATTAAAAAAGATTGTGTTACCCTTGAAATTAGATCTGCAAAATTGATCTACAGATGATCTACAATCAATCAAATTAGTACTACAAAATCGATCATCAAATTAATGCATAAATTAAGTAATGAAATGATCTGCATAAATTGA
>CAMKVN010000058.1:0-47972 GCA_946474995.1 Funneliformis geosporum
ATACTGTTTGTCTACGTTTTTTATATGTTTATTAAACGTATTATTTCCGTATACTTTCCTTATACTAATTATTTATAGGGAAGGTAAACCTTTCAAAAGTGGTATTTTATGGTTCTTTAACTGTTTTCTTTATTTTTCTTATTTTTAAAAAATTAAATGTATTTTTTAAATAAAATATAATGCAATATATATTCTTTTTGAGTAATTTATTATGTAATAATAAAATAAATTTATAAATAATAAATAACCAAAAAATGAGTTTTATTAGTTTTGATTTTATAAATAGTTGCTTAATTGATTTTTACCTGTTTTTAAGCTGATTGTTGGTCGATTTTAAGTTGATTTATATTGAATTTTAACTAATTTTTAATATTAATGCTTATTGATAGCTGATTTTCTATTATTTAAAATGCTGATTTTTTAGTAATGATCAGCAGAATTAGACTATATTTTGGTCAACTTTCAGCATTTTAAAATGTAATGAATTGTATTATTTTATCTAATAATATATTAAATAATTACTAATTATTAAATGATGATTTTTTATTAAGTAGCAGTTGTATTAGATAATTTTGCTAGCCAACATTCAGCATTTTAAAAAAGTGACGAAATGAATTATTTTAATTAGTATAATAGAATTTTCTTGGATTTCATTTCATTTATTACTTAAGAAGAAGTAAAATATGCATTTGCATTATTAGTTTGGTTGTTAAAAAAGGTAAGAATTATATTTTCAATAATATTTTCCAAATTATTTGTGAAAAAGAAAGATAATTTTTTTGTTTATTTGAAGATTTAGTATTAAAAGTATTTGGATTTTTTATTTAAGAGATAGAAATTGTTTGAAAAAAAAATATTTTAAGTATTTAAAGTAAAAAGTTTTGAAAAATTATTTTTGCTTAGCAAATTTTTATTTGAATTTTTTGTTTGTCTAGTAGTGATCATGATGAAGTCAGAAAAGAGTTCTATTATAAAGATCTGATCATATATTATTAAGATAAAATATTTTGAAAATTGGCTTAATTTTTAATTTAATTGGTTAAATATTTGATATAAAATATTGCAAAATCACATAACTTATGATATTACAGCAATTATATTAATTACAACATTATAGAAATTGTTTATAAATGTAGCAATGTGTAAAATTTATATCCATAATATGTATATATACACTTTAATATATTGTGTACACAAATTATACAACATAAAATGTGCACAAATCATTAATAAAATAGATAAATTATGTATAAAAAAAGTAACATTATATAAGAAATTGTTATGATTTTCTTATTTTAGTAATAATTTATTGATTTATGCTAGAGCTTATGGGTTCATGTAATGCAAAATTAAAAATTATGCATTTTAAAATTACTAAAAATGCAAAATATGCAAAAAAAAATTTTATATAGGAGCGTTTCCAGTAAAATCACATTACAGATCATATGATTTATTATGCCTCATGACTTGATTTTACTGGAAATGTTCCCATATAATAAAAAAGATGAAATTTTAATTTTATTGATTATTATAATATAAAAAGTTCAACATTTCAATAGAATTCTCTGAAAGCGATCTGCATCTATCATCTAAAATTCTTTTATAATTGGAAAAACTATGTTCAATATCAACTACTGAAATAGGTAACTGTATATATAAATTAAAGTTATTTTTGATAAATTTAAATCCAAATCACATTTCTTAAAAATTTCTATTAAATCACAATAAATTGTCTATTCAGTTGTAATATAATTAGAAATTCTGAAATTAGGTTATAATTAGCTAAAATATATCTATTTTGAAGTGATTGAATAAATTGAGGATTAAAACATTGAAAAATGTTGAATAATAGTAAAGCAGAATGAAAATTTATATGTTTTTCAAATTTTTTTAATGCTTTATTAAAAGCTTCAGAAAAAATTGAAGTAAGGTAATCATAATTTTGATAATTATGAGATAAAAGTTATATTATTTTTACATTAAATGGTATTTTGTAAAAAAGCTTTTGTTTGTTTAATTCTTGAAGAAACAATAGCCTGATTTCTTATTTTAAAAAATTTAAGATCCAATATTAATCTAAAAAAAAAAAATTTAAATATTTTAATCATAATAAAATAATAAAATAAATTTAATATTTATCTTTGTGCATTAAATAAAATAAATTTGATTAAAATATTTACATAAAAATATTGACTTTGATTCTAAAAAATTCTTTTAATTCTTTAATAACATTAGCATTTATTTTGCAAATTTTTTAATATAAAATGTTGATAATATATATTTTTCTATCTAAGTTACAAATTTAAGCTAAGAATTCCATCCAGTTTTAATAGATAAAGAATGTAAATTAGGTAAATTAGCAGATAAATCTTGTATGTTTTCTTCATCAAATAAACTTTTATTTGTATTTAAAAGAATAGATTTTGAAATTAAATATTCTTTTTATCTTCTTTTTCTTATTGCTGAGTATATAAATAAAGTTTTAATATGTTTTACTAAAATATCTAATAATTTAAAGTATTTAAAATCCACCCATGTTTCATCAACAAGATTATAAATATAAGCAAAACATATATTATGAAATAAGTGTAGTATTAATAGAAATAAAATACTGGTAAATGCTTTTTTTCATATATGCACTAATAAAAAATATTAAATTAGTAAAAGGAATATTATATGAATGAATAGTATTAACAAAAGCTTGTGCAATTGTTATATAGTTTACAGCTTTTAAAAAAATGGTATTTACTAATTTAATTTTATTATAAAAACTAAATAATATATTAGAAATTCTATGATTAGATAACTTATTCATTAACTTATTTTTTGCTGATTTCAAAACAGCTGGAAGATATCTTTCACGTAGATGATTTGCATTAATAATAGTTCCTTTTTTAATTTTTAATTAATATTTAAAACAAAAAAACAAATATATTAACAAAGAAAAAAAAAAAATTTAAAATTAAAATGCTAAAGAGTAGGTAATACTTACAAATAGTTTTGAATAAGTATTTTCTTTTCATATAAATGTTTTGACTGTTATTCTTTAATTTATATTTTATAAATTACTAACTATTATTATTTATAATAAGAGTAAGTATATATAAAAGCTTTTACATATAAAACTTTAAAAAAAAATTTTTTTGAGTTAATATTAAATATCAACTTATTTACCTAAAAAAATTATATTTAGCTTATAAAGTAAAATTTTAATTTTAAAGTTTTGTATCTTTTTACTACAAAGTGTCTATATATATTTTACATAAAAATAGACATAGATATTTTGATTATAAATTTATAATTCAGTTTAGCATAATAATAATGATTTTATTTAATCAAATAATTTTACATTAAATATATAATTTCACATAATTTTAAGATTTATTACATTATAAATCATATAATTTAATGATGTTAGACATAATAGATGGATTGTTACAAGTGTAGTATAACTTAAGTTGTTACAATTACTACATCTTAGTATATAAAATCTGAGTTAAAATTTATGTGCATAAATTAGAATCCACAGATTCGTGCATTTGTATAATTTCACATTTATGCACTATAATTTTGCATAACATATGCATCGCACTTTTGAGGCAATTTTCTCATTTTTTGCATATTTTACGTGACCTTATATTGTATTTTATTGTATTTACCATTTAAAAAATAAATTTTATTCGATCATCTGCATCATTTTTTTTATAAAATGGTTATGGCATCTAAGCGATTATCAAAAAATTCAATCTAAAAAATAAAAAATTATACTGTAAATTTTGCAATTATATAGTTAAATATGAATAGAAATATGTTATAGAAGCTCATATAAACTTATCAACTTATTTAAAAAAGAAAAATAGTGCTGAAGCTTTACAAACTACCATACCAAGTATTTATCAAATTAGATTAGAAAAACAAGAAATTAATATACACCTTGTTGACAAAGCTAATATTCTACTTAAAAAAATTGAAAAATTTAAACCTTTTTTATTAAACTATTGTAATAATGGTAAGATTTTTATCTACATTATACTATTGAATAACTTCTATTATTTTTTTTAGAATTTTTTTTTTTTGGTAAAAAATTTCAATAAAACATTTTTTTTATAAATGAATAAAAATTTTGGATTCAATCCAATTTTTTTTATCAAATAATTGCTTAATGTATTTTTATAGATTTTTGATTACTTGTAAATATTTTTTATCTCTAGTAAGTTTGTTTATTTTATTTTTATTAGAGTTGATTTTTATAATGAAGTAAGGAAACCAAGAAAGAGTTGAACAATTTAATAATTTTTTATAAATAATAAATATTTATTGATATTTATTTTTAAACAAAATAAATTTATGATTATTGAAGATTTTATTCATATTGATATATTACACAAAATTTTGAACCCTGTAATCCCGTTTGTGACACGATGTTTGAAGAGCCACAGCAATGCATGATACTTCTAATTATGGAAAGATATTCACGGCAAAAAAATAATTATAACCTATTGTAGAATAGATCGGAGGTTTAAAACCAGCTCGGAGTTCATTATAAATGTGTCCGCTAATTTCGATCGACCTTCTTTATTGTTATTTATAGAATTTTGATTTCTAATAAGAGATTCCTGATTTTCAAAGTATCATAGTACTTTCCCCCACATTTTCCCTACCAGTATCTACTATACACAACCAATGAACCCTAGTCAACAGGTCAACTCTGTCGGTGTTACAGGCAACTTCAGCACGGTTAGTCGTCAGTTTACTCACGAAAACCTACAAACTTTACTTGCGGTAAGTTTCAAGGGATGAAACTATTTAGATCCTCTCTTTTCACTGTGTTTTTTTTGTTTTTTTTGTTGTTTTTTTTTGTTGGAGCTTGTGTGACTTACTCTTAGAATATTAAAATTTTTGGAAAAAGTAACAATACTAAAAAATTATAAAGCTTTTTAATGTATTTTTTTTGTCATCAACTTTTTAATAAATAAATTTTCGCGCGAATTTAAAATTTTAAATTGTTAAAAGATATAAAAATTTATTTAAATATTAATTCTTACTTATGTTATCTTCAGAAAACTAAAGCTATGCAAGCGCGTGGTGATACAGAGGCTAATAATCCTGAACTTGCTCAATCTCTTAATATTTTAAGGGCTCTCCAACAACAGCAACAGAATGTCGTAGCCATTTCTACTGGCGGTAGTGGTTCGGATAATGTTAATGGAGGTGAAGGTGATGCTGGTAAAACTCCTCCTTCATCAGTACCGACATCATCCACAGATACCCAAATTACTCAGAATTCACAAGTACCTCCAACTCCTTTATCTGGTGATCAATTAATGTCTTTGAAATATCAAATTCTAGCGTTTAAATTAATATCGAGGAATCTACCTGTACCATTTTTATTACAACAAGCAATGTTTCATCCAAATCAAGTACAGGGTATATCTTCACAAGATTTAGTAGGGTCAATACCTGGAAAAATTGTAGAAGCTTCAAATATTCATCATAATCAACAAGCATCTCCAACTGCTTCAATATCATCGACAGATATAGTTTCTTCACCACAACCCACAGGGTCAGGTTCATCGTATAATTCTTATACAAATCCTCACACATATTTAAAACCTGTCCAATCATATTCACATGCTTCTCGTCAGCAAAGAATGCTAATACCAGCCATAATGCCTGTTGGTCTTGATCCTCAAGAAATTGCTGCTGAAAGAGAACGATTTCTTCATGCCAGAAGGCAACAAAAAATAATTGAAATGCAGCGTTTTTTGAATGAAAATGTTAAAATCGATAATCATCAAAGAATACGGATCGAGAAACAGCTAAAGTCTTTAAAAGTATTTAATAGACAGCAAATGGTAGGAAATGTTTTGTTGCTTATAATGATATTCTATTTTACAATATTGAAAAAAAATAGTAAATAATTTTATAGCTTCGACAAGAAATAATAAAGTGTATGAATCGGTCAACCTCACTGGCTTCATCAACTGATCGCGCTGCCTTTAAGAAAATGAAAAGACAATCTATTAGGGATGCAAGATTCACAGATAAACTTGAGAAACAGCAAAGAGAAGATAGACGACGTAGACAAAGACAAAAGCATTTGGATTACTTGCAAAGTATTATTACTCATCGTTCAGAAATGCAAACATGGCATCGTACATATCAGGGGAAACAACTTAAATTTGGGCGTGCAGTTTTGGCGTTTCATTCACAAATTGAGAAAGAAGAACAGAAGAGGATAGAACGTATTTCTAAAGAACGTATTAAAGCCTTAAAAAATGATGATGAAGAGGCTTATCTTAAACTTATTGATGAAGTCAAGGATACAAGAATTACACACCTTTTAAAACAAACGGATTCTTATTTGGACTCTTTAGCTCAAGCTGTTGTTGCGCAACAAAATGATGAATTGCATAGTGATCCAACTGTTAGAGGTGGAATTGAATTGATGGATGAGGATGACGAGGATTCTATGACCATAATCGTAAGTAGTCATTTTAAATTCATCTTATATTTAATTCATTTCATTAAGTATACTTTATTAAGACAATATACAAATATTGTTTTATTATATAACAGAATGGCAAAAAGGTTGATTATTATGCCGTCGCTCATAGAATTAATGAGGAGGTAGAACAACCAACTATGATGATGGGTGGTACTCTGAAAGAATACCAAGTTAAAGGTCTTCAATGGATGATTTCATTATACAACAATCGTTTGAATGGTATTCTTGCTGATGAAATGGGTCTTGGGAAAACCATTCAAACTATTTCACTGGTCACTTACCTCATTGAAAGGAAAAAGCAAAATGGGCCTTTCTTGATCGTTGTTCCTTTATCGTTAGTTTAAATCTTCCTCTTTAATTTTGTCTCGTTCAATTGTCTTATTTATTGTTGGTATTGATTAAAAAAATAATTGATTCTTTCTTGTTAGCACTTTGACTAATTGGACCATGGAATTTGAGAAATGGGCTCCTTCTGTGATAAAATGCGTATATAAGGGAACTCCGAATATTCGTAAAGAACTTCAACAACAATTCATAAAACATACCAATTTTCAAGTCCTCCTCACAACGTACGAATACATTATAAAAGACAAAACCGTATTAAGTAAACCTCGCTGGGTGTATGTCATCATCGATGAAGGTCATCGCATGAAAAATGTGAACTCAAAATTATCAATAATTTTGACGAACAATTATCAATGCCGATATCGGTTAATTTTGACGGGTACACCTTTACAGGTATATTTAACATAAACATCACACTTAATTCTAAGAAATTATCTCTTACTTAATCTTTTTGTTTTCTATTGTTCAACAGAATAATCTCCCTGAATTGTGGTCACTTTTGAATTTCATTTTGCCAAAAATCTTCGATTCTGTAAAGAGTTTTGATGAATGGTTTAATACACCATTCGCTAATACAGGCGGTCAAGATAAAATAGCATTAAACGAAGAAGAGTCATTGCTTATAATAAGACGTTTACACAAGGTTCTAAGACCGTTCCTTTTACGTCGTCTGAAAAAGGATGTTGAATCAGAATTACCTGATAAGGTTGAACGGGTAGTAAAGTGCAAGCTTTCTGCTTTACAAACGAAATTATATAGCCAAATGAAAAGACATGGGGTATTGTTTGTAAACACTGGTGAAAAGGGGTAAGCTATCTTTTTTTTTTGATTTAACAGAGATTATGTTTATTAAACTTATACTAATGTTAAATTTAGGAAAACCGGTATTAAAGGTCTTAATAATACAATTATGCAATTGCGTAAAATATGTAACCATCCATTTGTCTTTGATGAAGTCGAAAAGGATGTAAATGGCAGCAATAATAATCATTTACTTTACCGAGTATCGGGCAAGTTTGAATTATTAGACAGGATATTACCAAAGTTTTTTACGACTAATCATAGGGTAATATAAGTTAAATGTTTCTAAATTTTAATTAATTATTTTACATTCAAATATTTAATTCGAATATATTTATTATAAAATTTTAGGTTTTGATATTCTTCCAAATGACTGCTATTATGACTATTATGGAAGATTTTCTTAATTGGCGAGGATTTAAGTATCTTCGTCTGGATGGTACTACAAAGGTATAATGATTATATAATGATAAGCAAATATTTATAAAATTTATAATGCCTTTTTTATTAACCAATTATAATTTTAAAGGCCGAAGATCGTTCAGGTTTACTGCAGAAATTTAACGCGCCGAATTCCGATTATTTTATATTTTTACTAAGTACACGTGCAGGTGGTTTGGGTTTGAATTTGCAATCAGCAGATACCGTAATCATCTTTGATTCAGATTGGTAAGACTTTTACTTTACCTAATTAAGATAAATTTCTTAAAATATATTAACATTCAAAATTTTCAGGAATCCTCATCAAGATTTGCAAGCTCAAGATCGTGCACATCGTATTGGTCAGACAAAAGAAGTTCGTATTTTACGTCTAATTTCTCAAAAGTCGATCGAGGAACAGATTCTAGCACGTGCACAATATAAACTTGATATTGATGGTAAAGTTATCCAAGCTGGTAAGTTTGATAATAAGAGTACGGCAGAAGAACGGGAAGCATTTTTGGTATGTGCAATACAATGAATCGTAGTCATATGAAAGCATTTTTCATAATTTGGAAAATGAACTTATTGTTAAACTTTTTCATGCATAGCGCTCGCTCATAGAAGGAGAAAATGAAGAAGTAAATGATATAGAAGAGGAGGAAGAACTTGACGATGATGAGCTTAATGATATCATTTCTCGAAATGATGCTGAACTTGAATTATTTAGAAAGATGGATAATGAAAGATATGATGAAGAAGAAAAAGAATGGCGTTATACCGGAGGAAGAGGAAAGCGTCCAGAAAGATTAATTGAGGAAAGAGAATTACCGATGGTTTACATAAAGGAGTATGACACCGTAATACAACAAGAGGATTCTAGTATTGAATATGGTCGTGGGCAAAGGCCAAGAGGAGAAGTTCATTATGATGATGGATTAACGGAAGATCAATGGGTCAATGTAAGTATTACTTATTGTTGCTTTAAATCTTTTATAAAGAAAAAATTTTAATTCGACCTATTTTAGGCTATACAGGATGATGATATAGACGTCACTGAAATAATAGCCAAAAAACAGGCAGCAAAGAAAAAACGTATAGCGAAAAAGAGTCAAAAAACACACACACCTGAGTCATTACAAAAGTCTACACATCATCACGATTTGCAACATGTGATACATTATGATGAATTAAGTGCTGATACATCTGAATCCAAGGAATCCAAGAAAAAACGAGGGAGACCACGTAAAGATGAATCACATATTACAGATGATATAGGTGATTCACAATCTAAATCTTCAAAAAAGAAAGGTAAAGGTAAACGATTAGAGATTGTTGATTACGGTGGTCCCTTAGATCAACCTAAAAATGTAAGTATAATGGTAATGCGCATTTTCGGGAAAAAAAATTTTTTTCTATACGATTGTATTAAATTACCATTTTATTCATTGATAGAAGAAGCGTAAAACAATTAAAAAATCTCATGATGATGAAAGTATACATGAAACACAGATGAAGAGACTCTTTATGCAATGTTATTCTGCTGTTGAAAATCTTACAGAAGATTCAGAAGGGTTTGTATAAATATTCTGTGACTCTCACATATTTATATATTTATTTACTTGCAATTTTTTGTTTTAACCATTATTCTTTTGTAAATCCTCAATAGCGAACCTCGTCAACGTGCATATCTATTCTTGCTACTCCCTAGCAAAAAGGATTATCCATATTATTACCAAATAATTACTAAACCTATCGCTATGGACACAATAAAAAAAAGGATCAAAAATAATTCATACAAGTCACCAAAGCAATTTCGAGATGACTGGCATCTTATGTTTAATAATGCAAGAACCTTCAATGAAGAGAATTCACAAATCTATATGGATGCTGACAAGTTGCAGGTATTTAATTTAAAAGATTTGGTCTTATTTTTATCATTTACATATTTACATTTTTACATATTAATTATAATTAATAGGAAAAGTTTGATTCCAAGTTTGAAGAACTTTTCCCAGCTGGTGAATTTCCATCTGAAGACATGGAATTGTAAAGGAAATTTTATTTGAACATTTTTGATGCCAAGGACGATTATAAGATTGTTGAAATTATCCGGCTTTTTAAGATTGACCAAAAAAAGACTTTCTCCTAAAAACACCATCGCAAAATATTCTAATGATAATGTTGATTTAGTATAAACATTAATAATTCTAATGTAGTTTTATAAACGGAATAAATTTTCTTAAAATCACAAATTGTAAACGATAGATATATATTTGTTTATTAGTTAGTTAATGAACGAAAACAGTAAATAAAGTTAATAATTGTAAAAATCGTAATTTATTTAAATCGTAAAAATCCACGTTGATTAGTATACAAACTATTGCATCTAAATGTTCATTAATTATATAGAAGTATAACTTAAAAATATCACCCAAAAAAAAAATTTGATAAAAAAAGCTCATTGGTAAAGTTATTGAAGATTGAAAAAAAAAAATTACGTTTTATGGCTCAAAAAAAATTTTTTTTTTTTTTTTTTTTTTTTTGCTATTTAAATGTTACTCCATAAATTTTTTTTCTACAATTCATAATTCTACTCTATTATAAACAATATTATCTTTAACTTTTACGAAGTCTAATCTAACCGTACCTTCTATAGTACGAATAAAGTGAACACTTCCAAAATCATTCTTGTAAACATTTTTATCTTTAAGATTACTTACTTTAATAATAATTTTTGAACAAAGATAGATTTTATTATTACAAAATTCCACAGAAATTTTTCGTATTTTTTTAGGATATGATAATATTTCTGATACTTTAAAACAGAATGAATCATCTATGTTGTCATATGATATTGGACTATTATGTGTATAAAATCCTCCTTCTCCATTGAAATATGATACTTTAATCTTTTCATTGTTAGCAGAAAAAAAAAGAGTTTAATTATTTTTTAAAAAATTAAAAATTGAAATGATAGTTGATACTTACCCAACACCACCAACTTTTTCCTAAGCCATACGTTTCCATTATTTCGTCTCTAATTACAACATTTATACAATCTCTCCATCGCTTGCTAGTCCGTCTTAATTTTGCAAGCTCTTTATAGCTTCACATTATAATTTTCAGTAAAGAATTATTATTAATGAGAAAAATACAAATTTTATTAAAAGAAAAAGTAACTTTGTTTATACCTTGTATGATATAATACTTCAAAAAATATTTTGATAAAAAGTTCATTGGGCAATTGATCAGACATCATAATGAAATAAAGCAATTTTTTTCGGTTCCTTTTTTTTTTAAAGGAGCTTCTAAAATGGAGAAATTGAAAAGAAAATAAACCATGTTATTATGTAATCACTCTACATTTGTTTTTACGAATTCGTTCTGATCGGTTTCACAAAATAATTTTTTGGTGATAAATAAAAAAAATTTATTTTTAACCTTTTCTCACAATCATGATTCGGCGGACTGTTTACTTCTATAAAAAATCTGTTAATTATTTAAATTATAGACTTTACACTTCAGGCCAAAATCATTGTAAATATTAAATCTTGCTCTGGACTTTTCTTACATTTTTTTCCTTTCTAACAGCCTTCAAATAAAAACTTCATAGACCTTCCATCACTTCCTATATTTAAGCAACTTCTTAAACATGCCGAAACACAACCTATGCAAAAAACCGCAATTGTGGATGTAAAATCAAACTCTTCTCATTCATATCGAGATCTTGTCTCTGATATATCATCATTTAGAAGTAAATTATTAAAAGAATCTTTTAATCAAGACTTAAATGAGAAATGTATAGCATTTTTATGTCCAAGCGGATATGATTATGTCGTTTCTCAATGGTCAATTTGGTCAGCTGGAGGAATTTCTGTTCCATTATGTAAGGTGATAATTAAATTTAATTAATTATTTAAGTATTTAATTTTAATATTTTTATTATAGGTACAACACATCCGAAATCCGAGCTTTTATACGTATTAAAGGATTCGCAAGCATCCACAGTTATTACACATCCGGACTTTTATGATAAGATAAAAGATGTGACCAAAGAGGCAGGAATAAATAATCTCATGATAATTGGAGAAAAAGGTCATAGATATAGCGATTTTGATGGAAAGAATTATAAGGTATGTGTGAAATTCTATCAAATATACACACATATATTTATTTGGAAAATTTATTATAGTTTTTTTAACTTAATTAGCCTCCATCCATAGTTTCGATGAAAGAATCACGTAGAGCTTTAATTATATATACTAGTGGAACTACAGGTAATTAGGATTTTTTTTTAATCAAGATTTTAAATAGTTAATTTTTATTCACGTGTAATGCATCTCTTATGTTATAGGAAAGCCAAAAGGAGTGGTTTTAACTCATTCTAACATTATGGCTCAAGTTTTACCACTTATTAAAACTTGGAGATGGAGCGATAAAGATAGGATATTACATGTATTGCCTTTACATCATATGCATGTAGGTCATCTTAAATTAATTTATTTGTAAATTTTTTAATGAATGTTATTAATCAATCCATAAAATTTAAATAGGGGATATTAAATGTGAGCTAAATAAAGCTTTTGATTTATAGTTTGATTAGTGTTGAAGTTTTATATATCTGTTATATTTTATTGTCTAGGCACTTACATGCGCGATTCATGCAGGAGCAACTGTTGAAATGTCACCAAAATTTGACGCAGCCGAAGTGTGGAATAGGTGGATGAGTCCCGAAAGAAATCTTTCTTTATTTATGGCTGTTCCCACAATTTACTGTAAATAAATTATTTAAATTTGATTTGGTTAATTCAAGATTTATTTTAAAATTATAAATTTTAATATCCTTCTAGCAAAATTGATTCAACATTATAAGTGTAAGATTCCTGATGAATTAAAACTTCAAGCAACAGAATCATCTTCACAGTTTAGATTAATGATTTCTGGATCAGCATCTTTACCTCGTCCAATTAGAAATACTTGGAAAGAAATTAGTGGTGGGCAAATACTTTTGGAAAGATATGGAATGAGTGAAATTGGAATGGCTTTAAGTCATGAATACGAAGAAAAAAAAAGATTTGAGGTAATAGATCAAATACAAACTTGGATAGAATAATATATATTAGTTAGTTATTTAAACAAATATTCCATTAAATAATTCTTTTTAGGGATGTGTTGGATTTCCTTTACCAGGAGTTCAGATAAGGTTAATTTCTGAAGGGGGGAAAAATGTTACTAATTTAACTGAGGTACCAGGTGAAATCCAAGTCAAGGGACAAAATGTATTTAAAGAGTAAGCAGAAACATATCTTAATTTGATAATACCTAAAATCCAAGATATTAAATTATTTATTAATAGATATTGGAATAAACCTGAAGCTACACAAAAAGAATTTACACAAGATGGATGGTTTAAAACAGGTGATATAGCAATTAGAACTGAAAAAGAAAATGTATTCAAAATACTTGGAAGAAATAGTATTGATATTATTAAATCCGGAGGATATAAAATTTCCGCATTAGAAATTGAAAGAGAATTATTATCACATCCAAATATTTTAGACGTTTGTGTTTTAGGAGTTGAAGATTTAGAATGGGGACAAAAGATTGGTGCTATAGTTGTATTAGAAAATAAGGTATATAGATATGATACCAATTTGAAAATGCTTTTCGTTTAAGCCTTTAATTTTAATAAAAAAAAAATTTTTTTTTTTTTCATAGGAATTGAAAATGGATTTAAATGTGTTGAAAGAATTTTCCAAGGATAAATTGGCCAATTATAAAATTCCTAGTTTGTTAAAAGTTGTAGAAGAAATACCCAAGAATGCTATGGGTAAAGTAAATAAGAAAGTGTTGGTTAAGTTATTTGATGGCGTAAACATAAATAAAGGTTAAAAATAATGCAAGATAAAATATTTATTACATTGAATACATGAGATGAGTTCTTTTTTTTTAAAACAGAAAAACATTTAAAATAATCTATAATTGTCTATTTTATTTTATTCCTTTTAAAAAGAGGTTCCGTTATGATCATTTGTTACATCATATTTCACCAATATTCATCATATTCATCATATTCATCATCTTGGCTAATAAACGTATCATTAAAACTACCAAAAACAAATGGAGTGGGGACAACGGTAGTAAATTTATTTTTCATCATTTTACCACCAAGTTTACGTTTGTTAATGTGATATTGCTGATCAAGTACGATTGCTTTTGGTGGAGGAGGGTTAAATAAAATCATTCTTTTTTCGAAGAAAGTTCCTCTAGAAGGAGGAGGAGGGTTGGGTACAGGTTTCAAAATACCGAATGCATTCAATAGATTACCAGTATTTAGATCGGGTGATGTTGATACGAAATCCGATAATGGGGATGTTGGTGATACGCGTAATTGTGTTGCAGCGTATGGAAGTAAAATTGATTTTTGTCGAGGAGTATTTATTTTTGGTTCCTTATGATATGATTTATTTGGAGACTTTGCCGAATCTTCGTCTAAATTATCAAGTGTTTTAACTTTATAGTCGGAACAAGGATGTATCTTCTCTAGGTTAAGAAAAGGCAATAGGCCATTCGCACGAATTCTTTTTGCAAAAATTTTTTGTAGCCTTGAAATTTTGTTCATCGTATTGTCATTTTGAAAGGTTGGAAATGACGAGGTGGTAGTAGAAGTTTGGATAAAAGACATTTTGAACTTGATTTCTAAGATGCAATCCGAGTATATATATATAGAGATTTATTTTTTTTATTTTTATTTTTTATTTGGTTGTATGAGTTTTATGAGTTTTATGAGTTTTTAATCGAGAAACAAAATAAACGAAAGGAAACACAATTTTTAACATCATTTTCCACGAGTATTTCTATTATAATCATAAAATGTAATGAAGAATTAAATTTTGTATTATTCACAGGATAAATTTTTACACAGGAGTACACGCTTATTGTATGCGTAAAGGGATTTTTACTATTTACATTATTCTTATTATTGTTTCACTTGAATATTTTTTTAATGTCATTGTTTTTAAAAAAGTGAACCACCAATCAAGTTTCGCAGTGATTTCTTCGCGGCAAACAATAAGTCTGTCCGTCTTTACAGCTACATCATATGGTATTTGTCTTTCAAAAACATCTTTGAATAAGACAAATAGTAGTTAACCATCTTGTTCTAATTTTAATTTTTTTTTTTTAATTTTAAAAAAAAATTTCTTTCCATCTCATTCCAAAAGGTTTTTTGTTCGTCGTCGACCATTTATTATACTGCCAACCGAAGATCAGAAGTAAGTAATATTTTAAGCGGGCATGTAACTTTATATACTACTGATCAGCGTTCTTTCGTCTATCTAAAATTAGCTTTCCTCACGCATACAAACTTTTGATGGTTAATGTAGAAATCCTATTCCGTGACTGAAATCAAAAATCTTAATAAAGATGTCCATAATTTTTCAAATAAATACACCAATACTAATAATAATCATCAAATTTGACATTTTTTAAATCTAACAATAACAATTTATGATTTAAAGGAAGTAGCTTTATTGATTTAAATGACGCAGAAAAAAATTTCCATCTCAAGATTTAACTCGATATTCTATTTGTTAATAAAATATTAAAATAAATTTAAATGCTTAGTATAAATGGAAAATGAAATATTAATTGAAACAATTACATCTAAAAAAGGTCAACTCTTTGTTTGCTTATGATACCTCATGAAAATGAAACTAAATTGTTAAATAAAGAAATTGTCATGAAGTAATTATCACTTATTTTAAAACTTTTTCTTATACAAATTTTATTTCGTAAAAAATAAAATTTTAAAGTATATCATACCCTTTATATAATATTGAAACTATATACATCATATAGGTCGAAAACGTACATATAATGTATCTAAAAGATTGCTTTTTAATATTCGCTTTCATTATTTAAAAAGATTTAACGCTCGACATGAAATACTATCATGTTAACTAATTATTATTTAAATTCATAAAATTAATTGTAACGTAAATTATATGATATATGAAGTGTTACAACCAAAATACTTTGTAAAATAAATATATTTAAAAATACATTAATGAATTTACTTCTAATTGGAAACTTTGGTTAATTGTTTTTAATTATATTATTACATAGATAAGGTCCGGAAACGTGCCAAATGTAAAAGATTCCGGAAACCCTCTTCCATGTGGATTTACAACCAAGAATAACTAGACGGATAAATTTGTCTCGGCGTTTAAATAATTCTTACGCCATTCAACACAAAAAAATTTTATTTGATGAAACAAAAAAAATTTTGGAAAAATTAGTTTGTTCATGCCCACATGTAGCTGTCGGTTGGCAACCCCGCCGGGTGCATTTAGAGAGGTTTGACTGTACAACCGGAAATCCGAATAATTTTAAATTAAAAACGATCATTATTTCCAGTACCATTATGATTTACAAATAAAAAATAGTTAATGCTAAAAATCATGACATATAAAAAAAGTAAAATTGATTTTTCCCGGCAGTTTCCCCCCTTACTATCTTTCTATTGCAAAGGCCCCATATAATAATTTTTTTAATATTCCCAATTGTGGCTACCTTATTGTGTTATGATGTCATATCAACAAACCTTCGATTACATTTAAAGTTAACTTAATGTATAAATAAATGTATAAATTATGCGTTTCTTGTATTAAAAACAAAAAAAAAAAAACATGCAGGAAGTAACACCACGTTCATCTACGACATCGGTAGATATATCTGCAAGAGGAATAACTGGTCAAGAAGACAATGAAGACAGTGCAGTTAATTTGAATTTTACAAATAACGATTCATACTTGCATGGCCAGAATGAACACACGCAGATTGTTCGAGGAAATAATAGAACTATGAAAATGATATTATTGACTCAATGTTTAGCTGGGTGAGTTATATATTCAATTTATTTATTAATTAAAAAAAACGTTGTTGAAAACTTTTGTTTTATAATTTATATTTCATATTAATTCATTTTTTTTATTTTCAATGCAAATTATTTACAAGTCTACAATTTACTTGTAGGTAAAGCTAGGGTTAAATTAGTTTCTTCATCATTATTTCTTTGAATGATAATTATTTAAATGAGCATTTTTTTTTTTTTTTTAATTATTTAGGGTCCGTGGAACTGGCATATGGTAAGTTCTATTAGTAATAATAATTCATCGTATGCACCACAAGTCGCGGATATTATTTATTCTCATTGAGTTATTTGTTTGATTAGGCACACCATATTTACTCTCTTTAGGCTTATCAAAGTCATTAATGTCTTTAGTATGGCTTGCAGGGCCTTTATCGGGTAATTTATAATCTCTTTTTAATTTTATTTTATTCCTTTTTCTTTTTTTTTTAAAAAAAAAAAATAACAACAAATTAAATATTATCAATAATTTATCAATAATTTATAATCTAGGTCTTATAATGCAACCTATAGTTGGATCGCTTTCAGATAATTCAAAGTCTAGATTTGGCCGAAGAAGGCCTTTTTTATTAGTCGGTAGTTTGCTAGTTATATGTGCTTTAATATGTATGGGTTGGACTAAAGAAATCGTTGGTTTATTATTTGGAAAAGAGTCTTCGACGGTAAATTTGAGCCTATTAATACGTTATCAAATGATTTTAATATTCTGATGTATATTTTCTTTAAACTAGACAATTTTATTATCAATGTGGTTGGCCGTTTTTTCGATGTATCTACTTGATTTTGCAATAAATTGTGGTAAGAGTTGTATTCTGTATTTTTTTAAGAGAGAGAGAATTTTATCCTTTTTGTTAATAATCTTTCGTTAATATTAAAGTTCAAGCAAGTTGTCGAGCTATCATTGTTGACAGTTTACCACCATCTCAGCAAGAAGAAGGCACAGCCTGGGCTGGTAGAATGGTTGGAATTGGGAGTGTCGTAGGTTATTTTATGTAGGTGGCAATAGTACATATATCAGAATGGCTGAATTTGATTTCTTTATCTAACATGAATCATAATTATTATGCAGGGGGTTCGTTAATCTAGTCGATATATTCCCTTTCTTTGGTAAAACTCAATTACAAATCCTATGCGTTCTTGCATCTATAATTTTATTGGCTTCTGATGCATTAACATGTTGGGCTGTTAATGAAAGGATTAACACTGAAAGTACGAGAAAATCTACAAATGCTTTAAATACAGCTTATGAGACATTATATTCCATTATGAAATCTGTTCGTAATCTTCCAAAACCCGTTCAGCTAGTATGTAACGTTCAATTCTTTGCTTGGATTGGTTGGTTCCCGTTTTTATTTTATGCAACCACCTGGGTATCAGAAGTTCATTCTCGTTCCACCAGTGATTCACCCGAGAAATCTTCTGATGATTCGGTTGGAGACTCCACGCGTGTTGGTTCTTTTTCCTTATTATTATATTCGCTTGTGAGTTTATTAGCATCTTTCATCTTGCCATTTTTGGTCAGTCCCGCCGGAGCAAATGCTACTACTGCTAGGACAAAATTGTCATGGAAACAATTATTCCAACTTCCTTTTGCATTTCTGACAGTACCAAAATTATGGACAATTTCCCATTTCATTTTTGCATTTTCGATGTTAATAACCTGGTTTGTAACTAGTGATTTTCAAGCAAGTATCGTAATCAGTTTATGTGGAATTTCTTGGGCTATAATTATGTGGGCACCATTTTCAATTTTGGGAGAATATATTTCAAAAGAATCTGGAACTGCTGGTCGATGTAATTATGAAATTGAGGAGGAAAACAATCAATTAATGTATAATCTGGTTGAATCTGGAGTTGTTTTAGAGAGAGGTGATAATGAATCTGATGACGATGATGATGTAAAAACATCTAGAAGAACCTCAAATGAAGAAACGAGATCAGAACTACCATTTATAGATTCACATGGTGGTATTTCAACTAATGATTCATCAGAAGCGGGTGTATTATTAGGAATTCATAATATGTATATAGTATTACCTCAATTTTTAGTGACATTTTTTAGTAGTATAATATTTGCGATATTAGAACCCGGTGATGAGGGTGGGAATGATACAAACATCACAAGACAGCATCCACCACATCCACATCCACATCCACATGACAAGAAATTAAGTGCCGATTCTATTGGCTTTGTGTTAAGATTTGGGGGTTTTATGGCTATTTTCGCGGGTATCTTATCCATCAAATTATGGAAAAACAAATAATTCTTTCTAATTGAACATATACATATATATATATACATACATATATTTTTAGACAAATTTTATTTAAAAACGTTAGCCCATTGTATAATTTTACATATTTAGAAATAATTATATATTAACATCAAAACATTACATATCCTCGTGATTTACATGTATGAAAATAATGATGTTACATTGATTGTTTATATTTTTCCAAGAAAAGTTAGATTGGTCTTCATTTTCGTTCACTGAAAATTTTTTTGATTCGAAGAAAATACCCATATGATCGGGTCTTAATAATATGCAAGATTTTTTTTTCAATTGCTTATAATTGACCCTTATTTTTATAAATAATTTTCCGTTAAAATGTAAAAATATATGAAAATGAATTGAGATTATGAACCTTTCAAGTAATAAATAAAACAAGTAAGATTATACAATGTCCGGATTCGTTCCTGGGGAGTTACATATTGTAGATCAATAAAGGTTTTCAAGGGTTGTTGGCGTAATAAAAATTTAACAAATTTTTTTTTTCGATGCGTTTTTTTAAGATTTTAAACAATAATGAGTGGTTTTGTGGGCTATCTTTTGTGTTATTATCGAGAGAACTTAGCTCAGTCGTCAGATCCTTCTCAGTTGACTCAACCGCCGAATGATTTATTGTTCAAATTAGCAAACATATTATAATTATTAACTAACTTTATATTTAATATTTGTGAAATTATTCAATGAATTTTGGCCGGAATTAAAAACTGAAAATTGCCAGATTCCGGGATCCCTCCTTGTTATTAAATTTTATCAGGCTGTATAGTCCGGTTATCCCTGCCCGGTAAGATGTTAAATCAGTTATTACACCTTGAAGTGCGTTTATTTCGAAAGGATAATCCAATCAACCAAAGGAAGTTATTAATCATTTAATCAGCAATAAATTTACACAAGTAGGACGAGTATGGGTGGGAATAGTGAATGAGAGTCGTCAAGCAAATGTCAAATATTATTTGATTTTCCGATATTCAAATCTTTCATTACATACATGTTGGCTAATTTTTGTAACCATTTTTTTTAATCAACAGTCGCTTTTTGTCGAGTCGATCAAATTGTGAATGAATCGAGATTAGCCCTTCATATCCTTCATATCCTATATAGCCAAAACAGGAAATAATAATAATTAATTTAATTAATTTACCAAATATATCGACCATTTCATGCGAGGTCGGGTACAACCGATTTTCTTGATCTTTTGATGCGTACGTTAGATTTTACTTTGTGATCTCTCTTACTGTTAACTATACTTACTGTGTAATTCAAAAAAAATTTAAGGTAAAGGAAGTAAAGGAACGAAAATCTTTTTTTTTATTTTTTTCGAAAAAACTTTCCCAAAAGTCCATATGAAAGAATACATTTATGCGTGTTACAATTACAACGTTTGCAGTTGTTATTAAAAGTCGGTCGATTCGCGGTTGTGATTTCAATTTCGATGCAAAACGCAAACAAGATTTTGTTCGGCAGGTTGGAGAACCTAACAAAACCAGTGTATGAGATACGCATAAACTGTATGTGATTTATTTTATACAAGGACGAAGAATATTTAAGAAGATAAACTTTGTATAATGAATGCTAATGCATGCGGTAATTATCGTTTTACAAAACTATCATATTTTATTGGTTCGCGGAATTATGAAAGTTTTAATGACGAATAAAAGATCTAAATGCTGTGAAAAGTTATAAGGAAAAAAAAATTATTTTAGCTCAGAACATTCCTTGAAATTATGCGAATAACGAGCATTAAAATTTCCAACTTGTTTAACATATCATTAATTTTTCATTGGTGATATTAAATGGAGATGCAAAAAGGGTTAATTTGACGGTAAATCTTTACATATTTGTTTGTTACCATCTTTACACTCACTTCTCACAAGTTGTTTCCAAAGAAATGTTCTTTATATCGAATAAATTAGTAGTATAATAATAACTGAATTCAACAAAGGAAGGAAAATGTGAATAATTTGTTACCTTACGTTAGAAAGAAAACGTTTGAATTTCGATTAATTTGGAGATTTTTTTTTTTTTTTATTCCTAAGATATTGTGCTTTGTTCACCATATATATATATATATATTCTAAAAAGTACTTATGTCTTTCGTGAGGATGTTAATAGTCAGACGTTGTGAGACCTTATGCAGATATATATATTTTTTTTTCATCATTAATTGACGTTAATGGTCACTTAATTCCTTTTTTCGAAAGAATTTTCGGTTAAACAAAATTTATATTATTTTGTGGTCCACTTCTCAAATTGATACATAAAGGTTCGAATTGCTCTGGTTCAATCACACATTAACTCTCCTCTTCCTTTCCTCTCTCATCTCCTAATTATTTTTTTCCTTTCTTTCCCTACACAATTACCGTAAAATAAAAATAAATTGATTTTTTTTTTTTTATTTTCGGTATACCTTCTTTTTTTTATCCTCCTTCATCCATCATCACTCCCTTTATAACCATTTAGAAAAAAAAAAATTTGACCCTATTTATTTATTTTTTTTTTTTACTCATCTTTCCTTCAACCCCAATTAAAAAGAGACACTCTCTACAAAATGATGTATGTTAAATCAGCAACTTTAATTTCTTTTCTTATATCCGCTTTCATCGGTTCATCGACCGTTACAGCTCAATCTTTAGGAAAAGGATTCATTTTCAATTGCGACGATCCAGGTGTCGTGGCATTGACATTTGACGATGGTCCAGGACCTTACACAGATACTTTGCTAGAGTATCTCGATAAAGCAAACATTCCCGCCACATTCTTCGTTTTGGGAAGCGCGGCAAAAGCATACCCAGACGTATTGAAAAGGACCTTTGCGGCAAAACAGAATCATCAAATCGCTTTACACACCTATAGTCACGCTAATTTGACTAGTTTGGATGCCGCCTCACAAAAGAAGGAAATCCTTGATGCCGCTGATGCTGTCGCCAAAATTATTGGAAAGACCCCAACTTACATGAGGTGAGACATGTTATTCTGCCTTTAGTATTTTCTCCCTTGTTATTATAACTAACGCGAACTTCTTTGTATTATTTCCTATCAGACCACCTTATGGTGAATGTAGCGAAGGTTGTGGTAAAGTAATGGCAGAAAATGGATTCTCTGTTATCCAATGGAACGCAGATTCAAATGATTGGAGGTACAAAGCAAAGACCGTCGAAGAACGTAGGGCCATACCTTTACAAAATATCATGAATGAAGTGAAACCAAAAAGTCCAGCCAAAGATAATTTCATCGTTTTACAACACGACCCTGATGATATCAGTGTTGAGAACGTAGTAAAATTCATTCAATTATTCGATAAAGCTGGTTATAAATTTATCACGGTCGCCGATTGTTTGAAAAATAAGGTCACCCCTTATAAAGGTGTACCAGCCAAAACCGCTAAAGCTGTTGCCGCAAATGGAAAGTTTGCTGATTTCAAAGCTCCAGATGCCAAAACACCGGATGCTAAAGCAAAAGATCCAGTAGCAAAAGAACCAAAAGAACCACAAGCAAAATCCAAGAATGATGTTAAACCCAAGAAAGATGAAGAAAATAAAGCAGAAGCCAAGGGCGCTTTCCCAACACCGAACGATAATGTTGGCGCTGCTAAGGATGGTCCCGAAGCCAATTCTGCTTCAATAATTAAATCATCAGCACTCGTATCATTATTGAGTGGTGCCGTTGGTTTATTATATTTGTAAGAAAAAAAAAAAAAACATTGATTTAATTTAATTTTTTTTTATGTTTACTTGCCAATTAGATTTTTTTTTTTGCTTTTAATTAATTATACACAGATTTTTAAGAATAGACATTTTCTTGTATTTAAATTTTTTTTTGGGTGGAAATTGTTATCATCACATCATTAATCTCGTTTGTAACTTTACCTCTTTCGTTAAAAACCCACGCGAAAATTTTTTTGAGAGTTCAATTTTTTCACATGTATACTCATGTATACTATAATTAGTACATATTATTTAGTGCATTAATAACAAAAAGCATTTATTAAAACAAATGTACGACTAAATTAATTATTTTGTGTCAAATTGGTGTGTAACCTTGTGAACTTGTTACTTTAAAAATTTAATTTATATTGTTTTGCCACGTTAATTATGCGCACCTTTAACGTGAGCTTTAACGGTTACAAAACTTTGGGAGAATAAATATCACAAAAACAGCCCGTTTACTTAAAGAGTAAAAATATAACAATCATTTGCCTTTCATATTATTAAATTCTTTTTTTTTTTTTTTGTTTTTTGATTTTCTTCTATAAAATAAATGAAAATATGTATTTATATATACATACATATACGGAGATATTTGTACATACCGCAAAAATAATAAAAATAGGAAAAAAAATATGAGACAAAAAAAGGAATATATAAATCTCAAGGAAAAACAAAAAGCTATACATGTAAAGAGGGGGATGATTTAAAAGGAAGTTTACATGGGTTTTTTTTTTTTTTTTTTTTACAATTTTACATCTATTACACAAAATGAGTGAAACGAAAGAAACAAATAATGACATGACCAGAACAAAAGAATGTGAAATGTAATTTACTGTATGTAAGTAATAAACTAGCAAATCTATAAAAGAACGAAAGAAAAGAAAGAAAAAGCAAGTGCATTAATTTACTAGCTGTGTTTATAATAATAATATATACAAAATGAATGTGAAAATGAATTTAAAAGATTATTTGATAGCAAGCCAAAAATATCATGATAAATGTTTTACGTGTGTGAATCGAAGAAAATTCCTGTGCCTACTTCTATATTATGAAAAGGGAAAAAAAAAATTTTTTTTTATTAAGCGTACAACGGTCTTTCATACGCGACATTGAAGTTAGTAAATTAAAAAAATATTCGAGATATCAGGGAAGGGTGGAAAAAAAAATTTACTCACAACAATAATCTATCGCCCCATTTTTTAACCAAGAATCCCCAATATTTTGGATTTGACTTCAATTTTTGACACCCTAAAGATTCGTACAATTTTAATTGTTGACGAAATCCAAAATTCGGACTGTAATTTTTTTTCCCCAAAAACGCGTGAATATAAATATCCTTTTGAAACAAGAATTCAATAGAATGCGACGTGATAACTTACCAGGTTATAGGGCGTTTGGAAATAACGAATTCGAGGGCGGCTTCGAATGTCATTTTGCGAGCTTTCATAATATAAGCAATCATAACTAAAAAATCAAATCGAAAGAAACTAGTGAATAAATGCTTATGTTTGATAAACCAAACGCTTAATTAACTTTTTTACCTGTTGAGGACCGAGAAATTCCAGCTTGGCTACAAAAAGTAACGCAATTACTTAATAAATAAAAAAGGCTTGGAAAAATGCGAATCAATACATATTTATTCATTCATTTACCAGTGAATTAGGATATTTCCTTTTTCTTCTTGTAAAGCCGAATGAATAAATTTATGTGTATTTTCAAAGTGAACAATTATATTTTGAGAGCCAAAATCACGAATGGGGATTACTTTATATGTATAAGACTTTTAAAAGGTTATATTAGAAAAAAGAAAGTTCTTTTTTTTTAAAAAAAAAAAAAAAAAATTGTCGCTAATTTATAAATACCTCTGGATGAGCTGGGGTAATTCCGTCAGAAACGGTAAGGATATGGGTAATATTATGATCTTCTAACCAAGCCTTATCAGTAGCTGCCATTTGACTACAATAAATCAATCTTACTTTAATATTATTTCTTCTTATTTTATTACTAATGAACTTATTTTTACATGATTTACTAAACTTACGTTCCCAAATAAACTCTAGGAAAAATTTCGGAGGCAAACATCTTTTCCAAATAAGCATTTTGATGCTCGTTCATTTGAAAATTTTCATTTTTCCAAGAAGCAACGACACTCCAGCCAGATAAATTTATCAAATTATCTTGTGGTTGTTGACACGATGAAGAAACGGGAGTTGCTTCTTGATCCGGATTGGAGGAAGATTCTTTGTTGGTTGTTAAAGGAGTTGAAGTGATTAAAGTTGTATCTGTCAACGTTAAAGGATGATGGATGTTTGATGAGGTGGAAGTAGGAATATTGGATGTCTCGGAAGCGTTTATTAGGTTGGTAGTGGAATCAAATGGGGTATTGGATTCACATTCAATCGCAACATGACTTGAAATGATTTCTTGGGAATGCATTTTGATATAAATACTTTATTTATTTTTTAAAAAAAAAAAAAAAAGAAAAAAAAAGCTCAATGAAAGATAGGCAAATCGATAAATTATAAACCACTTAATTCTCAAAGGAAAAAAAGGGGGGGAGGCTTCTTTCAGCACTAATACTTCTTACTTTAAACTAAAAAGCAAGAAAAAAACCCTCTAAAAAAACTTGTGAGAATCAATAATAAATTTCCTTGAATGGGTTATTATTTTTATTATTTTTTTTTATTTATTTTTATACGTTCACAAAACTGCTTATTAAGTAAGGAATTCTTGTAAAACACCAGTCCTTTTTTAAAAAAATTTTAAAAAATAAAAATAAAAAAAAAACAAATACTATGAAAATCCTTTCTTGTTGACTCCTATATAATGAGTCGAATACTTTTAATATGGGACAACACGTGGGTTATATGATTTAATTTTATTTCGCCGATCTATTACCAAATCCATTGAATGAATTATGCAACGTGATATAAAGAAAAATACAATAAAAATAAATTTATCCTTACACATCAAAAAGTTCTTTGTCTTTAAACATTTTCACTAGCAAAATCTTGTTATAAATCTTGTTTCTTGATTGGAGTTACATGTTATACAAAAACATATTTGTTTTCATCTTTTTTTTTAACCTACCAGATTATTTGACTTTTAGTGAAACTGCTAACTCATCTTAGTGGAAACCAATGCAACGTGTACTTGATTTATATTTATAAATAAATGCGTTGTGAGTAATCCGTGATACCTATGACACGTATTTTACTTTGTCCATTTGCATGATAATGTGTTGACCAATCATGTGTCAGAGCTTGTCAAACGAAGGAACCAGACGGTTCGTGGCGCAGAATTTCATGGACAGACTCGGTAAAACACAAAAAAAAAATGCGCTAAAGACGAATTGAATTATAACAGTTTTAAATAATCACGCCATAGAATTCCAAAAACGTACATGATGATCTATGCAAGGAAAAAAATAATTTCTATTATTTCTGATCTTTATTTGTATTACAAATCTTTTTAAAGATTTTTCCGTACCCAGTCTATTTATTAATTTTAATTTTTTTTACTTCTAAAATTACATTAAAGATTTTGTTTAAGAAAGTTCCCAATGTTAAATTGTATAATATGATTAAAAAAAAAAATGAAAATGAAAATGCTTATGTGATTGAAAAAAAAATGATACATCGCTAAAAAGTTAGGGATTTAGCAATGAATACATTTTGAATGCGATAAGAGTAAAAGTTATTTTATGGCTTAGATGCTTATATGATTTTTGATGAGTGAAAAAATTATTTTGTGGGAATTTTCTAAAACTAGTCTAAAGAATATTTTTTTTTTTAATATTTTGTACAAAAATTCTATCAGTCTATGTTGTGTGTATGTTACAAAAAAAAATAATTGATTGAAAAATGCAAGTTAAAAAAAAGTGTGAAAAAATGCAAAAGAAAAAAATAAAAAAAGTGCAATGAAATGTTTAGTTTCCATTGATTTTTGAAGAGGTGGTTTTGATTAATTGTTTATACTTTTGTTTTAAACCAGCCCCAAATCTTTGTTTTGCACGATATTTACTGGTCATTGAACGAGTAATACCGCGGAAGCTAACCCCAGAAGAATAATCGGAATCTTGACTTTCGCTATCCTCGCTTGACATTCTTAATTCGGTATTAGCGGCCTCCGTCAAAAATTGAGTGAAACTGCTTGTTTGCATCAACTCGAGTACTTGATGGGTGACAGGATCAAGTATGGAAGGGTGATAATTATTATATTGAAAAACGTTTGTCATCAGGTCATCCCTTGTCGTCGAGACAATATTGATCTCTCTTGGAGCATTTGGCAAGATAAATTTGGTGATCAACTCGTGAAGTTTTTGCTTGAGAAAATCTAAATGAGCTGGAGTATCGCCGCGTAATGAGGCGTCATCAAAATAATAATTATCGGATGTAATTTCAACATTTTCCGACATTAAAAGTACAGGAGTTGCGGTGGAATTTGAATTAAAATAATTGTTGGCGTGATATCGATATCTTTTCACTGCCAACCAAAATTCCAAATTCTCCAAACAATAAGTTTGATCCAAGAAGGTTGCAAAATCATCTAATGAATATGGATAAGATGTTTCATTGTTGAGTACGTCTACAATATTTGGTTTTGTGGAATTGTTCGCCAGCGAATTCATGTTTGTTTTGGTTTTTTTTTTTTTTTAAAAAATAATTATATATATTGAATGAAATATGATTTTCTACAAAAGTTGTTTATTATTATTATTATTATTATTATTATTATTGATATTTAATTGTATTTAAAACGATTGTAGAAAGTTGGTTATCCTTTCGATTTTTATTTTTTTAAAATGTTGAAGTTAGAGATTGAGTTTGAGCCGTATATTTATAGTATTTCTGAAAAGGGGTAATTATTATTGTGTAAATGGTGATTTACATCATACCATACCTAATAACGTGTTTAATGTGCTACGAATGAAACAAAGATGGACAAATTTAATGCAGAGTTACGACAAAGGAACAATACAAACAACAAATTTCTTTTTTTCACATTCTGTTCAAGTGAAAACAAAGAAACACTCCTTTTTACCGTCGATTACACAAGCTTATAAATATCTTTTTATTACAAACAAATTTTTTCTTCTTGCCTATTATTGGTATACCTTTTACTTATAGAAAGTCTGTTATAGCAGAACAAAAATTGTAGATTGGACCCTTCTTTCATTTATCAATAATGAAAATTTTCATACCGAAATATATATTTAAAAAATAACAAAGGGATGATTCGGAAAGTATTGTTCTTTTTCATTACGGGGACGATGCCTTAATTATCGGATATGTGTTTGTGTAACGAATCGATGTTTAAAAATAAGTACATTTGTAATTGTGCTTCCTATATATGTATTTTGATTTAATTAAATTACTATATCTGTCCCTTCCTATCTCGGTACAGCATTCTACGACAACAGAATGTGGCAGTACATTGCCGGACAAAAAAAAAAAAAAAAAAAGAATGTTCGATTAATTTAGCCATTTCAGTTCGTTTAATCCGGTTTCATTCATGATAAAAACTTTTACCATGTTAAAAACTTTAATCTGGTGATTTATTTTATTTTGATTTTTTTTTTTTACCGGAAATTCCCGGCCAGTGGAGTCATCTCATGTCATTTTGGCTATAATTTTCTATAAATTTCATTGAAAGATTTTATTACTTGACAAGTTCGGTATTAATCTACAAACTTTAGTTGTCTATAAAATGTGTCACAAGTATAAAACAACTTTATCTTAAAATTTATATACAAAAGTGTAATAGGATTTGGAAAGGGGATGTATCTAGTTCCGAAATATTTATGTCAGAATTTAAGATATAAATAATGCAAGGAGGGAAATAAATAAAACTTTAGGAGGAAGGGATGAGAAAATGATTCAATCTGTTTTTTTTTATATACTGTATATATATATATATATTTCTATAATAAAGTCCATATTCTTTAAAAATAAATTAAATCAAAAGGTCATCAAAGATTTACTACGCGCAATTCCTGTTTTGAAGCCACTACAATGCTTTCACCACTCACACTTTGTATATCTTCGACAGATTCAAAGCTAGATTTTGACATATCATAAGCGTTAACACCGCTAGTCCCGCTGGTTCCGGCATGATTTTCAATGTCGTTGAATTGCTGTAAATAATTTTCTGGATCTGGATCATAATGATATAACGTATCGGTATTATTGCTAAATCTAACTTGTTTCCCAGATATTATTATACCACAATCGGAATGTGACGGCGTATGTGTACCGCGTGAAGCTGGTGTTGATGGAACCGTCGAATTCGCTGGTGACGTTGGATTATTTAACATTTCCGCCGAATCATGCTTCTTGCTATCCTTTCTAACCAAAGAGAGGAATGATGGACGACGGGACCTTTTAATACGTGCCATTTCTGGAGGGATGGTAATTGGATTTGCGTTATATGGAACGGCCACCAAATTAACTCCTCTATCACTTCTGCGCTTATTAATAATCTTATGAATGATATATGCTAGCACGGCAACGAATAAAAAGCCCCCTATTACTGATAAGGTTATGATAACAGGTAAACAACCCAACCAATGTCGATCTTTCGGTTGATCCTTCTTATGATCTGGATTCGTTGTATTCTTCATTTGAGTGAAATCGTCATCATCCAAAGGTAGGTCCATCGGAACATAATCGATGAGCCAATTCCAACTTAAAACATTTAAAATATAAATATTTGACTCGGCATCAGCACCGATTCTACCGAATGCAACGATCATGTTGGCACCCACGAGGGTCGCGGTGTGATCTCTTCGATTTGGTGGACTATTAGTTGTGACGGGAGACGTCCACGTCCATGTTCTCGTATCTAAAACCGCCACATCCCCGTATAAAACCGTATTCGTTATATCCGATCCACCGTAAATTATAATCTTCCTGTTTGATACAACGGCGGAATGTTGCCCTCTTGAAACTGGGATTTGTCCCTTCCCAATATTCTTCTCCCAAGTACCTTTCTCCAAATCAAATGCATAAATTTCATTCATGTCATGTAGAATTCCATCTTTGGCCCCTCCAATCACGATCATTTTATTATCGATTATTGATGAAGTGTGAAGTATCCTTGACCCGGGTGAATTGTTTAATAAGGGATATGCTTTCCATGAATCTAATGTATTTACATTTAATCCCCATAATTTTGACGTTATGTTTCTAGTTGGGCTTCCTGTCAATCCATCGATCAGCCCGCCATAAATCCACATCATCCCTGATGGACTGATTGACGCGGAATGTTCATATCTTCTGCTTGGACCTCCTTGTGGTAAGTTTGGATCAGTCCATTTGCCATTGGTCGTATCATACGTCCATAAATTACTCATGACAGCGCTAGCCGGGTCATCTACGCCACCACCAAATATTATGATTTGATCATTACTTAACCCTCCATTTACTGCCGAATGTCCTATGGTTTTTGGTGCTCCCGTGCTATCTAATTCAATCCATCCCGGGTTTAAGGTCGAGAATGGTTTTGATACGTCTAACGTTATGAGCTCCGTTATGAAAACATTTCCATCCGTTCTGCCCCCAATGTAATATATGTTGGAATTTACTAACGTGGCCGAATGTCCCCATCTTACTACTATCTTGGATGTGATTACCGGAAATCCCAATGTGGGATTTATGAAATCGGATATTATTATGGTCGTCGTAAAGATCAACTTTATTAATCTTTTCATCATATTTTTTTTCGGTATTTCGGTTTATTAATGTTGTTAATTTATCTATCAAAATCGTTTCGATTATATGTGGTAAATGATAGATTTAAAAGCGAGAGGATTTGGAAGAGGGAAAAATCAAAATGGTAGGTATAAGGTGTCGGGTAAAAATAAACCGAAACGTTTTTTTTTCGTCGATCCTCACCCTTGTGTTGGTGAAGTGTCCCCCCCAAAAAAAGAAAGACAATGAAAAAAAAAAAAAACAAAAAAGGAATGAAAATTGTCTTAAAAAAGACAAAGAGGGAGAAGGATAAGAAAAAGAGGGAAATTTAAGGGCGTGGAAAAATATAAGAAGACAAAAATAAATGTTCATGCTTTTTTTTTCATTAGAAATAATGAATATTTATACATGCATATTAATTTAACAATATGCGCGTTAATTAATAAATATTGACTTTTTTGTGTAATCAACATCTCTTTATTTGTCACTCTAGAAGAAATAAAAGAATAAAACATTTTACCTCCAAGTTTCTTAATATATATAAAAAGTAATTTTAAATGGATTAAAATATAAACAAAAGGTGAATAATCCGGTTTGACTTTTAAAAATGACCTTACATATTTCGAATTAATTAAGTAATTTATACCATACTAAAAGTCATGATTACGATTGATTCACGTACATCAATCACTTTGTCCCCTCGAGACTTACTTTTTTGGGGAAGTTTTAATTTATTCTTGGACCATTAATATATTGTGTTATATTTGGATGCATCTCCATTGTGCATTTGATGCTTCCACGTTTTTTCCTTTTGAAAAAAATAAGACGTCAATTTTTTTAAAAATACAAAATTAATTCCCCAGGTAAACTGTGCGGATTGTCATTTAATTAACATCATGATGATTTATAATAATAAATCTGATCAACAAATTTGATATCGATGGTCGTATGTGTTTATCTCGTTTTTTTTTAAAAAAATTTTTTTCTTTTTGGTTGCATTTTATGTGATCGTATCCTTTCCATTTATGTATTAGCTGAAAGATATCTTTGCTTTCCCCAAGTTTTGTTATTTTTATTATTTATCGTTATTATTGTCAACAGAAGAATTGTCAAGATTCCATTTTTGAAAGGTCAAATGTTTTCAACATTTACATTTTTTTTTTTTTGTTTTTTTTTTGTATTAAAAAATTAACCAGCGATAAAAGAAAGGTTCATCAACGCTGGTTAATAAGTTTTGACATCAGAATTTAAAGGACTTTTTTTTATTTTTTTTTTTCCTCTCTTTTTTTCTAAAGTACAAAACGACGTTCATACAAAATTTTTGAGTAACATATTTTACATATTACATGTCATGTTTACCTAACACCACCGGGATCGAATACAGCAAAGATAATCGCTGGTTAGCTATTCCTAATCGGGAACATCTATCTTTCTTTGAATTCATTGGTGGATTAAGCAAAAGTCCACAAATAGGTTGATCGATTAAAACAATTATTATTTAATCCATGCATTTATATTCTATTTTATTTATTATATATTTATTTTTATTTTTATTTTAATTTTTTGTTGTATATTTTGACCCTCATCATTTTACTTAAAACCTGATAGGAAATCATTTTTAATACTATGCGGACAAATGAAAGTAATAAATGGTTTCATTGGTCCCGGTTAAAAAAAAAAAAAATCTTTATGTGCCAAATCGGTTTTATCGCGAATCATTTTATATGATTTAACACTGGTCACAGATTTCTTGTGATATATTTTCAAACGTTAAAAAATCAAATTGGACTAAATTTATTTTGGTAACAAATGAATAAAAATGGCAGAATGGTAAATATATTTAGATATCTTATCCTGAAACCAGTCTTAACCTAAACGAGATCAACCTAAACCCCGTTGGAAATTGCTTCCTTCTTGTAAAAATCTTTCTTCGTCACAATTGAACTTAATATAGTAATTTGGCAAGAACCTCAAAAATTTTAAATCTAAATTTTTAGATGGATGTCCATTGTTCAAATTTTGAGTTCTTTGTCAAATCGAATGATTTTTTTTTTAAATAGAAAAAAAGAGATCAATTATGAAAATATGGTTAGCATTTTTACACTGAACACATGTATCATGAAAATATTTCCGATAACTTAACGCAAAAAGGAAAAACCTCTTTTTTTTCCTTAAAATAAAATCCAAATAAATGGAAGTCGGGGATGGATAATTTAATTACCTAAGCGTGTTTTTCAAGTTAATATTATTGGTCAATTAGTTGTCCCAACACCCTTTTTAAAGAATTACTCTTTTCCATCATAACATACGTAATTGTTGACGTAAATTTAGCAATTTACCCGGGCGTGAATTAATACAAGAATCACGCGTCAGAACGGTATTAAAGATAAATATATTGTCCCCAACATTTCTGTACCTTTTTATGCATGTAACTTATTTTTTCACGGTTTCTCATCAGGAATTTTGGTATTACAAGAAAATAAGAAAAAAAAAGTGTTCAGTATCATACCTGCGTGAGAAATTTTTAAAATGGACATATAAATTCATGTAAAAATCACGCTGGTTTACAGAAGGGATAAAAAAAAAAATTTAATCCAGCCAAAAAAAAAAAAAAAAAAATCCATTCTTCGACAATCCTTCTTTTTTTTTTTTTTTTTTTTTTTTTGGTTTTCAGTGGTTAAATTATAACTGTTTTATACTGTAAGAGATAAACCTCCCATGAAGCTATTTTATGCTTATAAATCTTTTTGTTTGTCAATATTGTCAATAAAAGTTATTGTTTTTGTTAGACTAAAACCTAACGGAAAAACCTTTGCTCTTTTTAATAGGGATATTCGAACTAAACGGACCCCACCGTTCCTTCACATTACCCTATTCCCGTTCATATAAAACACACCAATCTTTTTCAGTTTGAAGTCTAACTTTCCTTTTTAATATATATATCCATATATATATTTATCTATTTATTTATATATACGAAACAAAGGAATTTCTTTCAATGGGAAATTTCAATTCGAATAATGGACTACGTTTCCCTGTATTTAAAGTTAGAAAAGGTAGCAAGAATAATAACGACCTGGTTCCTAACGAAATCGATTTCAATGAAGAAGCCAATTTCACATGGCTACGTGATCGTCGCGTTTTGGACGAAACGATTTACCTTCTTGAAAGATATAGTGAAGAGGTAAAGGATAAAATGGATTGAGCTCAATTAAACGAAATAAAAAGAATCGAAGTTTCTAATAAAGTTTTGCATATTTAATCCCTTTGTCTTATATATAAACTTTGAAATAAAGTCGAATAATATAGCCTTACTGGTATGTATGATCATGCCTATTGTTTGAATATGATATATGCATGTATGGCCACTAAGAAAAATAAACATAAAAAAAAAAACTTTAGTTGCATCAGATTTATAAGTATATCCTGAGAGGAAACACGAGAACACCTATGACTCCTGGAATGCAGGTAACTGTCATATTTCAATCGGTCTGTTGTTACACGATTCACACTAATTTGGATCTATACAATTTTCCTAATTTATCTTTTATGAAAGAACTGTTTGCATCTCGGGTAAGTTAATTAACCAGAGATAAAGTGAATGCATGAATGTATAAATGAATGAGTGAATGAGTGAATGAATACTTATATTAACTATTATTAATAGCATGGGACACTTCATTTGGTTGGTTGAGATGGCCAAGTAAGAATGATTTCTATCAATCATTTTTTTTTTTTTTTTTTTTTAAAAAAGAAAGGATTTAAAATTTTCCCATGCGCATTTGCAATAATATCAGTGAGCATCAAGGTGTCCAATTTGAAGGATTTGATATTTCGATTAACCCCAATGAATTGACAGAGCTGCCACCAAACGTGAATTTACGTTCAGGAGATCTCCTCAGTAAGTAAATCGGTCGCAGATCGCAAGGTAATTGATTAGCAATACATCTTTAACTAAAATGAATCTCATTGATTAAAAAAGGGAGACTTCCCTATCCGAATGCAAGTTTCGATTACGTAAACGGTAAGTCATTTATTGTTTGATATATATATATATCTTTTTCGTGTGAGCGCTCATACATACAAATATAACACTTATTTTTTTTTGAATTTTATTTATTAGTCAGATGCCTTTTAACCGTGTTACCAAGCGAGCAGATCCCTTTTGCGCTTTCCGAAATCATTCGAGTTAGCAGAACGAATGCTCGCATTGAATTTTTGGTAATTTATTGTATAACATACTTTTTTAAAGATATATATATTATTTTCCTCATTAATAAATTATTATTTTTCAACTTTTTAGGAAATGGACATATTTATAAAGTAAGTTCATGAGTACAAGTTGGCCTATTTGGTCGAAAAAGTGCTAATCCTACCATTTGTATTAAAAAGAAATACAGGTCCATATTATGAAAATTGTTTAGGGAAAATCTGGCGCCAAATTTGTAAAGAGAAGAATTACAATCAATTCAATTCAACTCATTTGAAAAATCTTTTGGCGAAACGAGGGTTACTTGATGTAAATTGTTCAAAATTATCCATACCCATTGGCAAGTATGGAGAAAGGGTAAATAAGAATAACATATCATCATTTATATCATTGTTTTATTATTTTTTTCTTTAATTTTTAAAAAACTTAAAAATTATATATTTATAATATTAGGTTGGTGATATGTATGCAAAACATTTCATCTATTCATCAACTGCCATTGCAGCCCATTTAGAGATGTCACACGATAAGATGCAGGATTATCTTCTTAAGTGCGTGGAAGAATTTAATCAAAATCATTCTTTCACCAATATTTACCTACTTTGTGCTAGAAAAGGTTAAAAATAATAATGATAATCATAATAATAATGTAATTCGAGCACAAAAAAGAAAATATAATATAATATATATATATATATATAAAATAATAATATTAATATTAATATTAATAATTCAATTACCAAAAAAAAAAAAAAAAAAAAAAAAAAAAATATTAAATATCACAATATCAATATATATATATATATATGTTATAATTGTTTTTAAATTTAAAAAAATATAAAATATATGTGTATATATATTTTAGCAAAAAAAAAAAAGAAAAAAAAAATTAAGAATTAATAATATATGATATATAAGCGGACACATTTTTATGTATTGTATGGATAGCAAAAAAAAAAAAGGTTTTTTTTTTTAAATCTTATTGCTTTCCTTTATGAAATAAATTTAATTTCTTTCCGAGTGGATAGATAACTCGGGAATTTATTAATCATACGTCTATTTGTTGAATATACCGTGAACCAATATGTATTATATAAGTTTGACAACTTTTTGTGCAATAAGTTTTTACGTCAATATTGAACAATGGCTGCAACGGAAACCTTGTCTCAAAAAGAATAACGTTGTCTAGTTATGAAGTAATTCATTTTGTCATTTCTGTATATATCTTAAATGGTTTCTTTGGACATTTTAACCAGATTTTGAAATCAACATTTATAATAAAACCGAATTCTGTGATTTTTGCTTTAATTTTTTAACATGAGAACGAGGTCTTAAATTTCTACTTTAATAGGCAAACGTCCCAAATGATTTGTCTTAATATGTGCGTGTGTGTATCCAAAACATGAGTAAAGAATAAAATAAATAAAAGGCCTGTTCATTTCTAGATCGACCGAAAATTGAGCCCTTAAATGATTGGTATCAGGTCGCGATCAAGTCGATTTTACAATTAGACGAAGACGATGTCTAACTCAAAGTCCTCATTACGTCCAATTGCTCCTAAACCACAAGAATTTTTGGCACAAAATATAGCTGTGCCAACCTTTACTTCTAACTTATCACAACTGTCAGTGCTTGGATTTTACAGCGCGATATATTCGTGTTTTAAATATCTTGTACTTAATCTTCTTAATAAAGTAGCTTGTATAATAATGTTGTCTTTTTCACTTGAAATTTTTTTATTTTCAAGTTCAAGTTCGTTGTGATAACAAAAAACTTATGTTCAATTGTAACTTTGATACGATTGGTAATGAACGGCCTTTAGATCGGCAAACATATCAACCAATAAGATATCGCGTAGCCAAGTGGGAAAAAAATTTGATAAAACCTATTTTGACTTGATTGGAATAAAACTTGGAAATGAAATTATTATTCTGCAAAACATGGGTATTATAACAATTATCATTTCCTATCATAAAATTCATGATGTCATATATAATTATCAGATTTTCTCACAATGATGTTATTACCTAAACAATTTGTATATTCCGGTTATATTTGATAAGAAAAAAGAAATCCCACTCCATGCTGCAGGTGTGACCATTATGTAATTTTCAATGATGATTTCGTTTATCTACGTTAAGGTTCAATGACTTCCAAATTGGTTTAGAACATGCGCCACATCCTGTTTTTCTTTTTTTCTCGTCCTTTATTTAAAAAAATATATTTCATAATTCATTGAGTAGACAAAGCTAATCTTTATTAAATTCCAAAGTCCTCAATAGGATTAGCGGTTATTATCATTAGAGAAGGAAGGTTATTCAAGATAATGAAGAAAAGAGGTTGAGAAAATATTTATTACGATTTTAAACGATATGTGTGAACCTTATTATTTTTTTTAAAAAAAAGTTGTGTACCAATTTTACTACCATTACCTGCTTTTTGGAAAGCACGTGTTTGTCAATATTTATGTATTACGTGACATAAACTTTGTTAAATATTTACTTTGGCTGGCTTAACATTAAATTCAAACGCGATTCGTTTTTATTATAAAAAAAAGAACAAAAAAACCTTCCTCAAATTTCCTCCCTTTTTACAAACGTCCCACATTCAATTATGCACATATAAAGCGGATAAGGATTATTATGTGAGTTGACAGTAATGTGTATATTGTAGAACCAATTTAAAGGTTTTTGAAATATCGAACCACATCCCCCCGTTCCACGGAAATTAAAAACTTGCATATTGATTGGTTGGGAGCTTGTTTTGATGTGGTGTCGTGTTACCTGCAAATCTAATCTAACGAAAACCAAAAGTCCTTAGCCCTCCTAATTAAATAACCCAATTGCTCCGATATTTTCCTTCCTTCTTTACAGATTTCCTTGGCAAAAAAAAAATATTTGAAATTTACAAAAAGAACCCAATTCAATCTTAACAATGTTTAAACATTGGTGTTGTACTACATAGTAAAAATGTCACTAGAAATTAATCTTGAATAACGTTACATGAAACGAAAATCTTTGAAAGGTAAAAAAAAACCAAGAAAATTGCAAAGAAAATCGTCATTTGAGTAACGGATGGGTTATTTGAGAAGTGTATTGCGAAAATTTCAACTTATGTAATCATTAAATTAAGAAAATTTCACCTTTAATGCTCGATTTGATAGTAATATTCTATTTTCAAATCGAAACTAGCATCTTTTATTGAAAGATCAGTTGAAACCATCGGGAAAACATAAAAACGCGATCTGAATCCTGTAAGCAAGTCTCTACCAAGAATAGTTGAATGCGGTCTAACCTTATTTTTATTAAGTACAAGGAAACAAACTTTTTATCAAAATATATCATTGGTTTTCTTTATTTACCTAAGAAAACCTTATTTTTTTTTTGTGCAAATAAACCAATTAGGTAAATTTAAATAATTTAAATTCAAACATTAAAAACCCATGCCTCTTTTTTTTATTTTAAAAAAAAAAAAAATTCGCACTTGTGATCATATAATTAATTTTATAATTTTTAAAACCACCAATATTTATTTTAGAAAATCTAAATACCCTGCAAAACATTGTAATTAAACACTATTATTGTATTGTAAACAGAATATATGAAATAGGTTAGCATTCATCAAAAGTACATTGATAAACTTCTCTCTAACCAAATTTCACAATTTTGCGTAATTTTGAGGCTTACATTTTACTTGCTTTTAATTGCATGTTTATTTGCGCATTCTGTGATACATATTCGGAGTATGTTTAATTTACTTTAATATTTATTCTATTTTCATTATTTTTTTTGTTCTTGTTCTCTTAAAAAAAAAATAAAAAAAAAAAAAATAAATAATAAATAAAAAATAAAAAAATAAAAAAAAAAATAAAAAAAAGTATTTAAATATTCTTGAATCTTTTTCACTTTTTATTTTTATTTTTATTTTTTTTTTATATTTAATAAAGATGGGAATAAATGGTTCATCGCTTGCGACCAATGATATGACCGATGCCGAGAAAGACGTCTTATATTCACGGCATCATATTACAAGAGAACTTTTTAAAGGGAATTTTTCTTCTCCTGTACAAGATGTTCTTAATACAGGGTGGAGAGCAAGAGTTCTTCACGTAAAGTTAGTAATAAAATTTTATAATCGAAAAGGTTTTTTTCTTTTTTTGCTTTTTGCTTATTGATATACATAAACCTGATAATTTTTTTTTGTAATATAAAGTTCGACATTAGGAACATGGCTAGCTGAAATGAGTGCGGATTTTCCCGGATGTACATATATCGGGGTGACTCCCACAACTTCTACTTCTCTTGAAAATGGACGACCTTTTGATGTTGATTTCGTTGAAGCAAAAATTCATGAAGGACTTCCATATAATGATAATACATTCGATTTTATTTTTATGAGGTTTTGCGCGTGGGACTTTACTGAAGATGAATGGGAAAAGGTCGTAATAAAGGAACTGGTCAGGTGTTTGAAGCCTGGTGGATGGATTGAGGTACGTTAAATTTTTTGCGTTGAAGTTCTCTCAATGTTGAAAACCATTACTAAAGTAGTCTTAATTTCTTTTTCGCCTGCATAGTTCATGGATTTCGACATGAACTTTCAGAATCAAGGACCAACGTCGATCAGAATGCTTAATGGTAGTAAGTACATAGAATATCATCGTAAAATTAAAGATTTAAAAAAAAATTCAAATAAATTTATTGTAATTTTTTAGTATACGATTTACAACATATGAAAAATCGGATTAGAAGGCTAACTGATATATGGGAAGAATTTTTAATGGCAACAAATCAAATTCAAAATGTTCGAAATCGATCGGAATATTTACCAATTGGCCGACATGGTGGAAGACTTGGCGAAGCTGCTTCACAGTTTTTTCACGATTTTATTATTAATCATTTACCACGTTATGCAAGGATTATGGGAATTAGAACTCGAGACATTCCAAATATTGCTAATACATATTGCGAGGAAGCAAATACATGTAGAACTATGGCTCCAATTGTTCGCGTTTTTGGACAAAAAAAATTATAAACTAATTATTATTAAAAATAAAAAATTTAAATGGATGAAAAAAAGTAAAAGTTATGGTAATTTTTTTTTTTAATAGTTAAACTAAAATTTTTTCCATTATCATTATTACAATGACATATCGGAAGTTTATTGTCTAATTCGCATTACCCTTTTTTTTGATTGTTTGTAGACTAAACCCTTTTTCATATATAGCGGCGCACGTACATTTCACATAACTTGTTATTTTTGCAAATTTTTTTTTTGTTCGAATAAAAGTGTCAAAATTTTATATCAATGTAGTACTCATGCACTTGCAGTCTGATCGAGCGCTTGCAGTATTTGTGTAAAGGGAAAATGTATCCTTGCCTATATTTGGAATTTGATGCAGAAGGATAAAGCAAGGCTGAACATGAGCTGACATATAATCAAATAGAATATTCATCAATTTTCCAATGAATCCGGGTTATATGGTTCCCAATTGTATCATTTCTTTAAAGTTCGTGATGGTTTATCATCCAGTAGGCTGGATTACCGAATTTCGTTTATATAGATCTCGTAAGATCATACAAGATTTACACTATTTATTATGAAAAAAAAGAACTATACTATACATACATTCGGAACCATATCATGCGGATTTTTTTCATATTCCTTAAATGATGATTCTTGTTACATAGGATATATTTGTATATATACCCTGCTTTTTCAGCAAAAATTTTTTGTCTTTACTTTTTATTGTCACTTTTTCTTGCAAACACTTTCGTTTATTTTGTTTCCTTGTACCTTCTCTCTCTCCTTCGCGAACAATTTTTTTTTTCGTTAGCACCTTCTGTTTTTATTACAAATCATTCTCACTTTATTTTTATTTGTTTCCTTACGTGTTTTATTGTATAATGACCCTCATTTTAGCCTGGTTGAAAGTTAAATATACAGTACGTGGTCGACTTGCCAATTGGAGTGTTGGTGGCACCGATCCAATGGTCAAAATGAGCTTACTCGTACTCATTTTCCATACATTCATTCTCACTTGACGGACGTTATTATTTATTTTTATTATTATTATTATTATTATTATTTGTTAACTTTATAACGAAAACGTTACTATTATGTAACCATGAGCAGCTCCTTTTTTTTTTTAAAAAAAAACAAATTGTCCGATTAGGGCTTGTGATCGACTCGGAGTATATTACAGTTTATATGATGACATTATGACACCATACCATATATGTATGGCATGTATGGTATGTCCATACTATACCATACTCTTATTTCGCCACCTGAGACGCTATGTGGCAAAAATAGGTCGTCGCCTCCCAAATTTGTAAATGAACTTTGATTTAGAAAAGAAGGTTAAAAATTTTATTATAAATTGAGGAATTTTCCAAACGCAAGACCCAAAATTGTAGAAAATTTTTTTTTTTAAAAAAAAAAAAAAAAAAAGAAAAGAAAGCATAATCATGAATAAATTCTTTACTATCACATTCCTCTTTTTCCTTTTCACTTCAACGTTTGCATTCCCTTTCGCTTCTTCTCCCAATCTGGTCTCTCGTCAAATGGACGAATTCCAATTATGTGAAGACCAAAAATATTTGGTAGAAATTACAACATTGTTCTTTACCCCTAACCCAATAGTTCCTGGACAAGCTATAATAGTTAACTTAACAGGAATAGCACAAGTTCCGATAGAACAATATGCAAAGATAAAAGTTCAGCCAATTGTTTTTGGTTTCCCGGTTTTCACTTATGAAAACGATTTTTGTAAAGAAGTAAATGCAAATGCATGTCCGATTCCAGTTGGTAGTTTCAATTCTATATTTACGATTCCTAACACTGTAACGAAAAATCTTAAAAATTCAAAGGAGTACCGAACGAGAATTACTCGTAAGTGTGAAGTCTAAATAATGAAATTATGATTTCGGTACTGGTGCTAATTTGTTTTTATGAATTCTATAGTGATTAATCCAGACGTTACATACGATACAGACGATACGGAGTTATTTTGTTTAGAAGGTATAATTAAAATTGCTGATGAATCTGCTGCACCGGATCCGAATCCGATGAAATAAATAATGGGACATAAATATTATATAATAATAATATTTTCAATTAAATTTATCACAAAACATATTAAATTTATTAAATTTATATTGTATTTATTCATTTAATTTACTATAATATTATTTGTGAAGAAATTAAAAGAATCATAAAAATATTTTAAACTAGAAAGATAAATTTTACAAAATGATGAACAGTATGTTATATTTCTACAAAATTTTGATGTTATAATAATTATTTAAGTAAACGTTTTACATAAGTAGTTGTAATTTTGTATAAATTTAATTGTAAAATTACACATTTTAATTTCCTAATCTACGTATAAAAATAAAAAAAAATTTTTTTTAGACCAGTTGCCTGACGCACAACATAATAAATGTTCCCACTAATTTATTACAGGTCGACACAGAAAATAATTTAATTGTAAAAAATACGATCTAAATCAATAAAAAAAATTTTTTTAAATCAAATCTTTCAATTTTAAAAATGCCAGCTTACAACGAAATTAGAAAATATAAGGAAAAGGCAGAAGCAAATCATGAAGAAGTTAAAAGAGAGTTGAATAAATGGAAAAAGGGGGAGCTGATCAAAGAAAAAGAAGAAAGGTTGGAAGCGACAGAGGAAAGATAGGAAAAGAAAGTGGAGTGGTAATGAAATAATTGCATAAAAAAAAAGTATATATAATTATTTTTCATTCATCCATTTTGTTTATGTTTATTTGTTGGCATCGCAGTCCCCACGGTAAATACCTCTCGAACAAAAAATTTCTTCATTTTTATTTTGTCTACATTTTTTAATACAAACACCCAAAAAATGTATCATATTATTTTAGGACCTATTGTAGGACCACCTGTCAGTTTTACTATTAGTTGACACCAGAATGCAACTGCTAACCTTTGCTTTTTGTATGCTCAAAGGAATGTTTGAGAAGGCCTTGTTTTCATATCCTTAGGGATATGAAAGATAAAACAATTGAAAAAGAGACTGCAATGTAGGAAATGCCACTAAAGGAACGTGATATCATTGAAGCATTAAATATATTCAATAAAAACTTTATCAAGATTGTGAGTGAACATAATTATTCCAAATCAGAGTATACTTTCCTTGTTTGCGGTGGATAAGGTTGCTTGATAAAACCTATAGGTTTAGACAACTGGTAAAATTAAATTCAGTTTAAATGTTTTGACAAAAAGCTTTAAAAATGCGAAACTACGAAACATTTTGCAGGTTTTGCAATTTCGCAAAATTTTTATGATATTTAATAGAATTTTGCCAATTTATATAATATTATAACATATTTTATTATTTGTATTGATTAATAAAACAAACACAAATATTTTAAAAAAATTATGAAAATAATAGTCTAAAATATGTTTAATATTCAAATATATTTATTGTCATTACCGTCTAGCACTGCCTAAAATACCCCGGGTCTTTTACAATTTATCTGATTTAAAAATTGAATAGTATCCGTGGGTACTTTGTGACGTACCGGGTACATTTAATGGTAGGATATTATAAACCGGAGGTATTATATTACGGGGATATTTTGTAACAGGAATATAAATTATATAGAATGCTTGTATGCTATATGATGATACAAGACGATTAATAACTTTATAATAACTGCGACAAATCACAGAACGGTAATACCTCAATAAGTGCATGTAACTCATATTGATATTTCTATTTAAGTTTGATTTCTTTTTTAAAGTTTATTACGATATATGCTTGCTCTTGACCAGATATGGTTTAACCTATAACTGTTGATCCTGAACACCATGTAGAGGTGGCAAGCTTCGTTCAGGTTTCTTTTTTATTTGGAAAAAAATTTACAAAAAAAAACGAAATTAAGATAATGTAATAGATAAAGAAAGGAGAGACAATAGTTGGATGAAGAGGATTATTATGGTGTTTTATGTGTCAGGATGTAATGGAGGGGCATTAGAATCAGATTGGTTGGAATTAGTGAGAAAATTAAGCATGACATGAAAGAGAAGAATGGTTAGAAAGATGATTAGGAGTTGATGATTCTAAAATATATATTGTAAATAATTAAGTATAGATTAGAACAATATAATCAAATAAATTTCTTATCTTGATTACTTAACAAATCTCGCCTTCTTTCTTCTACACGAGATGCTAAAAAATAAAAATACTGAATTTAATAATGGTTCTCTTCTATCAATATCAATTAAAAGGTTTAACTAGATTTCTCCCAAAATTTATCATCAAATTGCTTGCCAAATACTTCTTCTACATGTGGAAGGCAGTTAGTAGAAAGGAAAAATCTAAATTTTGGTTAAAATTTATATTATTAGACCACTTGGCTAATCTTGATCATATGCATAAATTTGGCTTAATAATAAAAATTAACAAAAATTTGGATTTCCTCCTTTTCTACTGATCGCCTCACATGTGTTCATCTTCTACCAGATTTCCCTTCAGCATATCTTTGAAATAACTAAAAAATTAAAATTAATAATTTATATATTTTTTTAAATATAATTAATCTCCTTTTTCTTTACATAAATTTACTTACTTTACAATCCTTGATTATTTTAAACTTGTTCCTAACCTGCATACCAGTAAAAGCTGTCTTCAAATTTACTTCGATCTACATCACAATTTTGTTCCAAAATGGTAACTTTGACCTACTAAACCTTTTTCAATAATCTTTATTTTTCTCTCTTTTTAAATCGATCAAAAGTCGCATTTTTTCTTCAGATCATTTAATAATATTAAGTATTTTTAGAAATTAAGAAAATATTTGATCATTAGAAAAAAATAAAATTGTGATAAAAACTTTCTTTTTATAAAATTGTATCGAAATATGTCAGCATTAAACAAGTTTGCAAATAATTATCTAATTTTTCAATATTTTAAAGCAAGACACATCATCATTAAATAAGTTTGCAAATTATCTAATTTTTCAATATTTCAAAATGAAATATATCAGCATTAAATAAGTTTACAAATAATTATCTAATTTTTAATATTTTAAAAATTTCTTAATTTTTGTAATTTCAAATTTTACGATTTTCACAATTTCAAATTTTAAATTACAGAAATCAATGTATAAATAATCACTACTGATTCAACCTAAGATCAACATTAGTTAATCTGGTGTACAACACTATTTAATTCTATAGAAATTTATTGATGATTAATTTCAAAAATTTCATAATTTTTGTAATTTCAAATTTTAAATTACAGGAATCAATACATAATCACAACTGATTTAACCCAAGATCAACACTAGTTAATCTGAGGTACAACACTATTTAATTCTATAGAAATTTATCAATGATTGGTTAATTCTATTGAAGTTGAACTTTTAAAATGGTTTAGAGAATCTCAAAGCAAATTGAAAGTTGTTTCACGTTATATGATTCAGGCAAAATTACGTTCTTTGGCTAAAAAACAAATTTATCAGGTAGAGTTTCATATATAAAAGATGCAAAATTTTCACAAAAATGGGTTGATAGCTTTATGACCTATTATAAATTAATTAATAAAAGAAAAATAACAATTGCTCAAAAGCTTCCAGAAAATTATATTGAATTACAAAGTCAGTTTTTATCTTATGTTCTATTTCATTGAAAAAAACATCAATATCTATTATCTTCAATTGCGGATAAAATACTAATGGCTTTTAATTTATCAAATAATGCAACAGTAAAGCAACGTAATACTAGAACTGTATCAATTTTAACAACTGATCATGAACATTCCAATTTTACTGTTATTTTAACTTGTATAGCAGATAGAACAAAATTATCTCCTGTGATTATTTTTAAACTCGTAAATATTTCATGTGAGGAGTTTCCTGATGGTGTGATTATTCATGCTAATAAAGAAGGTTGGATGAATGAAAATGAAATGATTTGGTGAGTAGAAAACATTTGAAGACAATGTGCAAGATGATGCAGTTGCTATAACACTTGTTTTACAAATGTATAGCATTTTTGAGTTCGATAAGCTTCAACATAGCTTGTACCTTCTTGATCGTTTTGCTACTCATCATTAAAAGGATTTGTTTTACAAATTAATTTTAATTACTGAGAATCCTTTTCTTCACGTGAACGATAATTTCCTTTAATAATTTCTTTTCAATGTTATTGTTGTCTAATCTTCAGTCTAATTATTCTTTATCTTTCTTTAATTATTATAATTCTTCTCTTTTATTCTTATTATTCTTAACGTTAGTTTAAACTTTTCAAACCTCACATAGTTTCAGTAGCGTCAGCGTCAATAGACCATCAGTAAATGTATACAATACTTTTACTATAAGTATTTAGATTACTATTTGAGTACTAAGCATCAACTATTCTATTCTATAATATTTCTCTTAAGTTATTTATTCTTCTATTGTATTCTTTCAATTTCTAATTCTAATTATTATATATCTTTATCTCTTCTGAATATTTTTTCTGAATATTACTTCTGAATGTTTCTTCCGAATATTATTTTTCTTTATTATTCTTTAATATTCTGTTTATTACTCTTGTTTATTTTCCTTCATATCTTTTAATTGCATTTATTTAATTTTCTGTCATATTTTTATTATTTCTTCTGAGTTTTATTCCTGCATTATTTCATTAACATTTTTCTAAAATTAAAGTTTATTTATAAGTAAAATAATTTTATTTATTTCCATAATTTAATTGTTCAACAATTAATTATTTCAAACAAAAGTATTTATTTTTATTTGTGTTCAAAGTTTATTTATTAAAATTATTATTTTTTTTTTATTCTTAGGAAATTTGAACCTCTAGTACTTGAAGATATTCAAGGTATTTATATACTAAATTTACATAGTATAGGTGATAAATAGTAACTACCTATGATGAATAAACTAATTATTTCCCCTGTGATATTTAATATCTATCACTAATTATAACTACCAGTGATGTATATTCTATATATTACTACGTGATGTTTAATATTCACTTTTCCTGCTTTTAATATTTTCTTTTATTCTGAATTATCTGATCTTTATTCTGAATTTCATATTACTATTGTTTATTATTTACTTCCAATTTAAGTTTACTAATGTTATATTTATTAATTCTTATTTGTTTTCCTTTAATTCTTTAATGTTTTATCACTTCTTGTTTTCTTTCCAATTCTTCGGACTTCTGTTTTTCTATCATACTTTGTATCACTATTAACTTTTGTTCTTCTTCTGATTTTTGTTTTGTTTATGATGTCATGTGTAACCTTTATATTATACAAACTTCCATGTGTCCAATTCATTATTCCTAATAATTGTGCCTTTTGTATAACCTTCTTGCATCTTAGTATAACTTCTTCAATTTGTTATTTTTCAAATATTTTTTAAGTCTTCTTATAAGACCTCTGTTCAGTTAATTAATTATCCTTTTTTCTTGACCCTTTGTCTGGTTATTTAATTATCCTTTTCCTTTTGATAACTAATTTATTCGAATTATTTTCTTCCGTAATTTATCCATCTTGTGTAATCTTCCTTTTCAGTCTGTAATTTATCTGAGTATTATATTTTCCTTTAATAAAATGATTATTTCTTTTTTTATTATATAACTTTTTCTTGTAATTTTCATAGTATATTGTAGACCATTTCCATTTGTATTGCTGCATCTCAATTAATAAAATTGTTGACTCAACATATTAATTACAGTTCTCATCTTTAGCGTCGAAAGTATTATTACGAAGGGTGGAATTAGAGCTAGAAATATAATAATTAATGATGTGAAGTCATATAGGGCAATTTGGGGGTACTGGGGCAGATTTCAAATATACCTCAAATATACCTCCAAACCCGCCTACGAATCAAATTTGCTATATGATTTCCAATATTAAATTCAAGTCTCTAGCGCCTTTTAACTCCATTATAGATGATGATATCGAATTTGACTAGGAATTACCCTGTCTGATATCATGAAGTATACTGTTTGATATAACCATTCTAGCCTGATTTTAATCCCAAATAATATAACAAAAAATTTTTACTATTCTGTTTG
>CAMKVN010000059.1:0-47858 GCA_946474995.1 Funneliformis geosporum
GATGCAGGAACTGGAGGCATTACCGCGGCTAACTTAACTGCCGCTCAAGCCCGAACCCTTTACAGTAATAATTGAGAGGTTGCCGATATTCTTAATAACGGGGGTAATGTACGAGTAGTTAACCCCGCTACCGGAGCCCATGAGGATGGAGGAGCTGCTGCTGTAATTGCCTTAGGAAATAAACTTGCTTTGGTGCCAGTCGCCCAAACCACTTGACGCACTAACTTCGCTGCGGCTGCTGAACCAGGTCCACGAAAAAAAGTTTTTGATGGCACCGGAGCAACTGCTGGTGATAACACCATCATGGATGCATGGTTTAACTTAACCGATGCAGGAACTGGAGGCATTACCGCGGCTAACTTAACTGCCGCTCAAGCCCGAACCCTTTACAGTAATAATTGAGATGCTGAGTACATAAAAGATGATGGAAACAGACAACCTCAAGTAGAAGTAGGTGGATTTAAAGTGGTTGGCTTTTCCGAAATTAATGCCCTAGGAAATAAAGCAGCCATTAACTTCGCTTTTGTTGCAAGTTTCAAAGCCGCAGTTCCCGGTGCCTCACTCTCGGATATTATTCCTTATGGTGGCAAAAATTTAACCGGTGCCCAAGCCGCGGCTCTTTATAATGAGACACCTCGCATTCCTGCTAGTATCGTAAAAGATAATGGCACGATTGATTTCACTGGCGTTGATGGCACAAGTAAAAATTATGATCTTAAAACCTCTGCCGGAATTGCCGCTTACCAAGCGGCTAAAAAAGCCAAAGATGAGGCTGATGCCGCCGAACGCGAACGCCAAAGAAAAGAGACTTTAAAAACCGCCAAATCCACTGCTATTAGCACCTTACAAGACCTCTTAGACGACACTTCCAATAACCAAACTAAAATAACTAATGAGGAAGTCAAAACCCAGTTAAATAAAACCGAAACTTTAATTGATGGCACAAATATAAAGGACTGAAAAGGATATATTAATGCGGCTAATGACACCTCCGAGGTAAGCACCCGAGAAAACAAAGTTAAAGAAGCCATTGCGGTCATCAGAAAAGCCAAACAAATCCCTCCTTTTGTAGCCGCTGAGGCTCGTCAAAAAGCCATTGAGGCAGTGAAAAGTTATTGAAAATCTAAAACCACTGACCAAACCGAAACCGGCACCGTTAATGGTCAAACCATCACCGCAGTTTTAGGTGATAATTGAGAAAATGAATTCGATAACTTAAACGACCAAACTGCCATCACTAACAAGCAAACCGAATTGACTGGTAAAATTGATACTGAAAAAACCAAAGAACCAAAACAACCAGAACAAAAGCCATCATTAACCGAGGAAGAATCGATGGAAATGTTCCAAACCATCTTTAAGGAAGATGATGCCACCGTTGCTAAACCTCAACCTACTAAAGAAAAGGCTCAAACTTGAATGAAATACAATAACGATAAATCTCAATTAAGAAACCAAGAGCAAATTGTAAGTTTCATTACAGAAAATGTTAAAGGAGGTCAAGAGAAAACTTTTGCTAAATATTTAGAGGAAAAATTAGGTCAAAAACCAACTGGTAATAATGAGATTGAGAAAGTTAATAACTTCTTAACTAGCGAAAAAGCAGAAAAAGTAATCAAAGTTATTTTTAGTTTTAAGGTAGAGAATGATGCTAGTTTTAGAAATCAAACCGAAACGGAAATGAATAATTGGAAAGAAATGGATGGTAAGGTTGAAAAAGTGTTAGATGAGACCGTTTATCAAAAAAAAGATGGTAAATTTACTCCGGAAGCCATGGCTCGGTTCCTTTATGAGGAAAAAACTGGCACACCTCACCAATTTGCGAAAAAAGAGCAAACCACCGGTGATGCTCCAACTGAAACAAGCCATTGAGATAAACATAAGTGGAAATGAATTGGAGGAGGAGTGGCATTGTTAGTAATAGGTGGATTAGCAGTGGCATTCTGAGATAAATTAACTGGGGCAAGTGAAGAAATTGATGAGTAAAGTTTATTGTAAGTTAGGTGGTTAGTAAAAAGAAAAAAGATTCCTTTTTAGATTTTAAAGCCTAACCGTTTTTAAAGAAGTGGAGGGAGAAGCAATTCTCCCTTCTGATTAAACCTAATTTAGTTTGGGAATTAGATTTAATTTTTAAACTTATCAATAGTCCAAACCAGGATTAATTAAGAAAAGAGTATTTTAACTTTTTTTTTTGACTAGAGGGTGTGTTTTAGCATTATCCATAAGGAAAATAGTTTGTTTGTCTCCTATTTGGGTTTATTTTCTCCAAAAAATCATAAAATACTTTCCAATTAGCACCTCCTTTCTCATTCTGAATTAATTGATAAAATTCTTTACCCAGTATTTTTTTTGGCTAAAATTTTCTCTAACCTTTCTAACTCCTCTTTTTGTCTAATACCTAATCTCTTTTTGGTTTGTAGTTGGGTTATTTTTTTTTTAACACTTTTTTTGCTTTCCAAACTTTTGTCGCTTCACAAATGATAAACTACTAAGGCATCCAATTGATGTAAACTAATTTTCTCCCGCTTATATTTTCAACCCTTGCCTCGCCCGACTTGGCAAGTTAGACCCTCAATTTGTTCTTGACCACGAAAAAGTTTGTCCTTAAAAGGTTTAACTTGGTTAACTGCTATACTAGTTACCTCTTGAATAAAATCAAAGACATATCTTAAAGCCATAATCCCACCAATTAATTTATATAACCCTACCGTTCCTTGATGTTGTCGACCATAAATATAAGTAGTATTTTCATAAATAACAGTGTTTGGTTTGGATTCCCTTACAATATTAATAATAAAGTTTAAATGTGCTTCTCAATCCTTATTTTTGTATTCAAAAAATATATGTTTTGACTTACTATCAGTTCCAAACAAAACCATTCCGGTGGTGCCAGTTCCAGAAGGGTCAATGCACAGACATTTCATAATCTTTTTTTGTAATATTACTAACCTCACCCTCTACCACCAGAAAGGTTTTTGCCTAATAATTTATGGGATTTATGTAGTTAATTACACCAATATTTTAAAAGTTTTTGCAAAAACATTTCTCCCTCATGGTCAAAAAATCTATTTAGACTTTTGTCTTTTCCTTTCCTCCCGCTCTTTTTTTAATTGGGCTTTTAAATCTTTCAGTCTTAAAGGAGGTGTTCTTCACATCATCCTTGCCATATCATCAAATCTCGAATCCAATTCATTAAGAGATTTGTGAGGAGATTGGTTTTCTTTATTTTGCTGTGAATTATCCCCAGCATGCTTATTTATAACTTTTCTCATAGCCACGATTATTTAATTTGGTATTTGGAAATGCTATATAATAGTTTTACAATGTCTTCCATATGTCATCTTTAACACCCGCTATTTTGCCAACTCTAATCGTTATAGTTAAAATTACAATATAGGATAGACATAGGTAAATGTTCCACTTCAAAAACATAAAAGAGTTATTAAAAAAAGATGAACAATGGTTTATTGAGTATTTGGAGGATGTTATTTCCATATATTCATTTTACATGATTTCTAAATGATATATATAAATCATTTATGTTTAATTTAATTTTCAAAGTTAGTGAATACAATACAATTTGAACCCCCATGAATACTTGAATGAAAAATATAATATATGGTAGAAAATATAGAAAACTGAATTAACAGAATTCTCAATCACTTCTCTATAGAGAGAGAGAGAGAGAGAGAGAGAGAGAGAGCAAAATCTAGTCTCTTCAATACAAGCAAATATTCCTCACTGCCATTTAGTGACGAAGTCTTATAAAATTATCGGCTAATGGTAGGAGGAAATTATAAATGCGGTGTTTGTGGCGGTAGTCTAAAAAATGTCAAATTACCCAACTATGATGAGAAGAAAGATTTAATATTGCATTACGAACTTTGTTATGTCCCTAACAGTGAAAATTATATCGGTCGTAAAACTCAAGAATTTACTATTAAAGATGAAGATGGTTTTATGGAAGAAAATTGAATTATTGTTTATGATTATAAAAAACAAGATCCTAAACAAGTGAAAAAGTGTGCTGATTGCCAGCAAAAGAAAAACAATTTAGTAAGTATAAAGGAAAATAACAAAACGATAAAGATTTGTCTAGAATGTAAGCAAAAAAGAGAAGGTGGAAAAGGTGAGAACAAGTGTGAAAAATGTAAGAAAAGCACCCAAGAAGAACTTTTGAAAGTAGAAAATCTTCGCACTAAACAAGTATGGAATGTTTGCGATGAATGCTTTAAGTGTCAGTTATGTAAGAAAAACGACCATAATCTTTATTACCAATGAGAACAATGAAAAATGAGAAGTAGGAATGTGACTATGTGATGAGTGTAGCGAAAAATTACCTGGGAATAAAAAAGACAAACCGACCGATAAAGACCGAAAACCTAAATCTGATGAACTCTGCGAAAGATGCGGAGTTTCTTGTATAGTTCACAAAGATAAGACTTCTTACACTATTAAAAGGAGAAGATACATAAAGCATAAAGTTGATTTCACTCGTGAAAGTTCCCAATGATTTGGTTTAAATTGTGGTTGTATTGAAAAATATAAGCAAGAAAATCAACAAACTTGTCCGCAATGTAAGAAAACTGAATTTCCTGACATGGCAAAAGGCTGAATGTTGGATTATGAAGTAAAGTTGGCTTTTTGTTCTCCTTTATGTCATGTCACTTACCGAGAACTCAAATGGGAAGAAGCCCAAAGATTAACCCGAGTTGAAATGATGCCTCCTGAACTGGATGTCGAAACTAGTCCTAATCAGAATACTGATTGGGAAAGGGAAGGATTGAGGAGAGAAGTTTTGTTTTGAAGAGAATATGCTCGTTCGTTAGAACAAAGGTTAAATAACCAAAACCTTACACCGCAAGAAAGACAACAATCCGATTATTTAAGGAACTTGCAACAGAATACTTTACAGAATGCCGAGAATAATTATCAGTCTAGGTATGGTGCTTTAAATGAAGATGGCTCAGATAAAGGAAAGGGGATGGGTGGAGGAATGATCGCCTTAATTGCTATTGGAATATTAGCGTTAGTAGGAGGGATTATTTTTCTACTAACTAGAAATAAAAATAAGAAAATCAAATAACCATATGAATAAGAAATATTTAACTAAAACAATTGTTTACTTCGTTTTAGCATTAGTAGTAATGCCGATAGTGTGAGTTTTTTCAAGCACTATTGTAGGTCTTTTTATAGATCCGAGAATTGAAGGTATTCAGAAAATTATCCAAGTAATTCGCTACATACATATTGGAGTTGCTGTTCTGAGCTTAACTTTTTTAGGACTAGCAGTTTATTATCTGATTAAACTTCTAGAGGATGATGAGAGTAAAGAGGAGAAAGGAGATAAAATTCACTAAAATATCTTATACAAAAAGGTATAATGAATGTCGAAAGTAATAACAAGCCTTCTGCTTTAGTAATAGCAAAGTTTTTTCTTTCTTTGGATTTAGAGAGAAAATATTTTGTCAAAGATAAAATGAAAGAAGTAGGGGGGGGTTCTGTGCCGATGGCTGGTAATCTTCGCCTTAATAAACTATTGCAAATTACCCAAATTCTTTATGTCGCTAAAGAGGGAGATTATTTATTTAACGATAGGTTCTTGGCTTTTGAACACGGAGGAATAATTTATGAAGTTTACCGACAGTTTCACTTTTTAGTTGATAATCATCATGCAACATCAGTCAAAGGAATAAATTCTTCCCTAAAAAATTTCTTGACTAAAATCTACCGCTATTTTAAACTTTACACTGACTATCAACTAGAAGAGTTTGTTCATGAAGATCCAGCTTGATTTAACCTTTGAGAAAGAAAAAATATTTATGGGAGCAAAGAAATGCCTCAAAATCTAGAACTAATTAAGTATTATCAAAATTTTGCTTCACATATAGTTGAACTAGTAGAAACTCAAGAAATAAAAAATTAATGAGCAAAGAACCAAGACTAAACCAAATTCTTTTTATCGATCTTGGTTTCGGAACAAGACTATACTTAATATTCAAGATAACTAGGTTTAAAAAGGAAGGAAAAGTCTTTTTTCACCTTTATTTACTACCTATTACTTCAAAAGAAATTAAAGATGAAGAAGAGCAAAGACCATCCATTCTCCAATACAAAATTCGTTTACTTCCTAACTGTATGAAAATTGATCCTTCTTTTATTAGATATCACAATTATGTGGATTTAATGAATATAGAAGGTGATGAATTATCTAAACGTCTTCTATGTGAATGTCCTCAAAGATGTCTTAAATGACTTGAAGACAAAAACCAAAATGAATACGATTTTATTGTTAAAAAGCATAAGGATTATCGCAATGATAAACTAAACACTCTCAAATTAAAAGAGCCTCATAAAGTTGATTGAAGTGAAAGAAAAAGAAAATAGTCCCTAAATGAATTAATAGTTGGTGTAGTTAACTACATAAATCCCTAAATTTTTTTTTTCCACTTTGTTTATTTTTTGCTAAAATGTATTTATATATATGATCTCGTGTGAATATTCGTGAGTGTATCGCATGTTAGAAACTATTTAAGGAGTAAATAGTGAAATTTATATATGTGTATGTACGATGTATGAACGCCATGCGAGAGGCATGATAAAAATATTGCTAAAAGAAGATAAGGCAAATGTTTTTAAATTTTGTCATGCTAAAAACAAAATCAAAGAGCAATGAATAAAAACAAAATCAAAGAAACTATTGTTACTAATGATAATAGTTCTCAAGTATTAAAAACTGCAGATAGTTCAGCAATAGAAGTAGCAAAGTATTTACTTTCTCTTGACACTAAAAATGCTCGGGGTTTAAGAAAATATTTTACTCTGTTACTAATATCGTTTGGAGAAGATCCCGACAGTAGTCAAACACGAGAGGGAAATTTTCGTTTGAATAAAATACTTCACATGTGCCAAATATTTTATTGTGTTGAGTATGGCAAACCTTTGTTTAGAGAAAGAATGGAAGCTTATGAAAATGGAGCTATTGTTTACGAAGTGCATCTGGATTTTATGAAATCATGGAATCTCCCTTCTTCTGATTTGGTTACCGATATTAGCAAGGAAACTAAAAATTTTGTTTGTTCAGTATATAATTATTTCCGTAATAATTATGAGGATGATAACAAAGCATTACGCGAATTTTCACATCAGGATCCTGCTTGACATATGGGTCTTAAGCAGGAATGAGGGTTAATGCCTCTAAATGATGAAATAATTACTTATTATAAAAAATTCTTTTATGATACTTTGGATGAGATAAAAGAAAATTAGGTTTAAAACATGGTCAAGAAAATAACAAAATTTAATACCATTGCTCACTTTAAAGGAAATTACACTGATAAAAATAAAGAAGAGGCGAAAGAAAGGAGACGTTTATCATTGGAAGAAGAAAGTGATGATTTTTTATTCTTTATGAAATTTACTAGTCAAAAAAGGAAACAACTTAACCAAGTGAGGTTAAGAGTAGAACCAGATTCTGTTGAGTGTTTAAACTTGATTTCTTATCCTATTTTTAACCAAAAAGTCAAAATTTCTCTCGCTGATTTAGAAACCACCAATTACCAATATTTTTATACTTGTTCTTTACATTCTAATGGTTGTCTAAAACCTGAAAAATTTGCTGAGATTCGCCAAGTGTTTAAAGGGATCTGAGAAGATGAGTTGACACCAGAATCAGAGAAAAAAATAATTTTCTTAAAAGCTAGTGAGTTAAAACCTACTAAAGAAGTTCCTTGGTGAGTAACTCATACAAGTAAGGACAGAAAAGAACTAAAAAAAACATAGACTTTATTCACCATGACGACAAAAACCACATTGGTAGCTCATTAGACAAGACAAAAACTTTGCCTGATAACGATAAAAAATTATAATAAATGTTGACAAGAATTTTAAGTAAGGTAATTAATCTTACTTTGTGGGTTTTTGTTGGAAACTACCTCATATTATTGGGAGGCAGGCATTTTTCTCCTCATTGATGCTAACTTTTTTTACTTCTTGTATAATTCAGGAATTAATTTTTCCTAATTAATTCTTTGTTTTTAAAAATAACATATAAATAAAAACAAAACTAGGGGAGTAGTTTAATTACTCCTCCCTCTTAATAATTGAGTTAGAAATTAAGTAAAAAAATAACTAGGGTTATCGCTTAAAACTCTAATTATATCCTCTTTTTTTTTGAGCAGTTGAAGTATTTTTTCATCTATAGTCCCTTGACAAATAAGATCAATCACTAAGCGGACTTGAGATGGCTCGTTACCAGTAGTAGGCAGAAAACGAGCCTCGGCTTGTTCATTATCAGCAGGCGAGTAACTGCGGTCAGCAAAAATAATGGTCTCGGCTCGACTTAGGTTTAGTCCCACTCCGGCACTTTGAATATTACAGAGAAGAATGCCCAGTTCACCGCTTTGAAATCGGCGAATATTTTCTTCTCTTTCTTGAAAATTAGTTTTGCCAATAATCAAACCAGTTGCTATTTTTTTTTTTGCCAAGGCTTCTGCTAAAGGCTCTAAAAAGGTTCCACTGCGAGTGGAAAAAATAATTATACTTTGTTCCTTTCTCTCTTTCAGGAAGTTAATTAGATAATTAATTTTGCTACCCGTCCCTTCAAATCCCAAGGCGGGTGGGTAAAGGGTCAGAGTTTTTAAGTTGGCTAAAATTTCGAGGGGTTGATAATCTTTCCACTTTTCTCTTCATTGAGAATAAATATTTTGTTGTTGCTCTTCCATTAATAAATATTCTTTTTGATAAATGATTGGTGGCAATCAAGGCAAGACTTCTTTTTGCCTTCGGTTGACTGAAAGTTGTCCAATTTGTCTTTGTAATTCCTGTCGCGAATGCTCGTTTTTAAAACCTTTTACTTGGAAAATTTTATATACTTTCTTTCCGCGACGAATTTCTGATTTATGGATGTAAAAATACTGTTCGGCAAATTTTCAATAAGAAGAGTAGGTTTCTGGGTTAAGAAATTTAAGAATGCCAAATATGTCGGGTGAGCGGTTGACAACCGGAGTGCCAGTCAGAGCCATTTTATAGGGAGCATCTTTAAGAACATAAATACTTTTGCTCTGTTGTGATTGATGATTGCGGAGAAAGTGGGCTTCATCTACGATAACACAATAAGGAACATTAGCCACTTGTTTTTTTTTTAATTTCTTAAAATAGGAACTATCGATTTTAAAAGTATCCTTAGAAATAATAATAACTAATTCTTGTTCGCTGAGTAATTTTTGGTAAAAATTATAACGTCATTCTTTATCCAAGTAGGTGATGATATAGGCTGGTTTAACTAATCACTCTTCCACTGACTTTTGCCATTGTTGTTGTAGAATGCTAGGAGTAACAATTAATAAGTTGCTAACTGGTCATTGTTGAAAAGTCATTAAGGCAATGGGGGTTTTTCCGGTGCGCATTTCACTAAAAATTGCTACACTTTTCAAGCGGCTTAGAAATTTGACATCCGCTAATTGGTAGTCTCTGAGGAATAAATCTTTGACTTCAGTTGAGGAAATATTAGTAATGGCTGAGGAAAAATCGTAACTTGGAACTATTTTTAGTAGTTTTTGACAATTAAGAAGACTAGTAGATAGGAAATAATATTTTAACTTATTTTCTTGTTTAGCGTTTAAGCAAAAGGCTCAAGGATAAATAGTTTTGAAAATAATTTTTTTCGAATTGACTTCCACAATTTCTATTTCAGTTCTTTTCACTGCTTATTAATAAATTTTTCTTAATTTACCAACTTAGGGGAGGAATATTATTTCTCTATTTTTTGCTTATTTCACTCTTTCTTGCAAAAATAGTTCCTTTCTCTTTTTATGCCTACTTAATAATTGCTCTTTAAATTCTTTCATTCCTTTTCGCATTTCTCGCATAGTTTATGGTTTTTGGTTAAATAAATGAATAGCGATTTAGTAAAAGTATGAACTGAATTAAATTCTCCGTTTTCTATTTCTTCATCAAATAAAATCATTCCATCCACTCCAAACTTTTTTTGGTAGTATCTCCGAAAAAGAGTTAAAAGTTCACAGCAAGTAATTGTTTTAGACATAGTGTTTGGTTCTCTGTTATTCATAAATTTTAGAACAGTTTTCACATAATCGATTTTTAGTTCACTTATTAAAGTAAACTAGAAATATTTTTTCGCACATTGCTTACACAAACTATTTTCCTCATCTAATACTCTAACTTGGCTACATTCATTACATTTGCCCTTTTCGTGAAAAATACTAATAATTCAATCAGAGAATCAAATTAATTACCGAAATTAAGTCAAGGTCATCACCAATATTTTACATTCCGTGCCCTCCTCCAAAAAATAATAAAAGCAGTAGTAAATAAAGAAGAAAAAGAACTATTCCGATTAAAAAAGCAAAAATTATTATTCGAAAAAATATTTTCCAATTTCACATCTAATAAAAGCCATCTCCTTAAGATAAGGAATTTACCTATATAATCATTTTACACTTTATTATCCACTATTCCTTTTTTTACTAAAAAAAACTTAATAAAATTATGTAATGAAAAAATGTTCAAAACCTAAAAAACCCCATATGTCTAAGAAAACCAAAGGAAGAATTACTGCTTTTTTAATTCTTTTCTTCTTATCAGTCATTGTTTTATTTTCGTTTTTCATTGATTATTGACTAGCAAAAACCTCTTTTGGAAAATTTTTTGGACGCAATTTACATCGTCTTTCTTTCGTTATTTCTCTTTGGTTTTGCATTCTCCTATACTTCATTTCCTATTTTATTATTCGTTTTATTATGCACCCTATCATTTGCCAAATTATAAGGAAAAAGAAAAGAAGAAAGGGGAGAGAAAATAATTTTTTGGCTTTGAAAATACAAAAATCAATTTATAGCATGGAACACTCGCAAGAAGCATTAAAAAAAAAGCAATTCACTGATTTATCACTAAATCCCTTTCAACAAACTAAGTTTTCCCGCAATACTAATATCCAGAAAATTATCAAGGAGTTTGCTAATTTTTCTCAAGAAAAGTTAAGACTGGAAAATGAAGTAGTAAAGATTGCTGGCAGAATAATAAATAGGATAAGAAGATTTGGCGAGTTAACCTTTGCTGATTTGGCTGACCAAAGCGGAGTAGTCCAATTAAAGGTAGTTCGGAACAAGGATTTCGCTAAAATAAGCAGTGGAGACATTATTGGAATAACCGGAAAGCTTTGCAAAACTGACCTCCAAGCAGAGAAAAATAAGTCAGAATTAAGTATAGAAATAGAAGAATTTATCATCTTGGCCAAATGCCAGCAAACTCTTCCTGATACTGCTCACTATAAACTTAAAGATACTGAGGAAAGGTTTCGTAAAAGATACCTAGATTTATTAGTTAATGCTGAAACCCGAGATATTTTAATTACCCGTCATAAAATAATCCAAAATATTCGCCAGTTTTTAGACCACCAAGAGTTTATTGAAATGGAAACTCCTATTTTAGTTTCCGAAGCCTCCGGAGCTCAAGCCAAACCTTTTATTACTCACCACAATAAATTGCATAGGGATTTTTATTTGCGAATTGCGACCGAAATACCTTTAAAAAAACTGCTAGTAGGCGGTTTTGAAAAAGTTTATGAAATTGGTCGGATATTCCGTAATGAAGGGATAGATGCTCGTCATAACCCGGAGTTTACTACTATTGAAGTTTATCAGGCTTATGAGAACTCTGAATATATGATGAATTTGGCTGAGAAATTATTACACTATTTAGCCAAAGAAGTATTAAAAAAAGAAGAGTTTCAATTTAATTCTCATAATATTTCATTGAAAGAACCTTTTAGAAAATTGTCGATGGTAGAAGCCATTAAAGAACATGCCAACTTAGATTTTTCCCAAATAAATAATTTAGAAGAAGCCTTATCATTAGCCCAAAAACATAACTTGAAAATAGAAAAGTTTCAAAAAAGTGTTGGATACATTATTTTGGCTTTTTTTGAAGAATATGTGGAAAAAAAGTTAATTCAACCAACTTTTATTTATGATTATCCGATAGAAACTTCACCTCTAGCCAAAAGTAAAGTTGATAATAAAAATATTGCTGACAGGTTTGAATTATATGTTGGCGGATTAGAATTTGCGAATGGATATAGTGAGTTAAATGACCCTATCGAGCAAAAAAAAAGGTTTGAGGAACAAACTAAACAAAAAGAGTTAGGGAATGAAGAAATTGCTAGTTTTGATAAAGAATTTTTGGAAGCCTTGGAATATGGGATGCCACCTGCTGGAGGATTAGGAATTGGCATTGATAGATTAGTAATGTTATTTACCGGTCAAAGTAGTATTAAAGAAGTAATTGCTTTTCCACAGTTGAAAAGTAAAGAAAAAGAGTAAAATTATTTTTATAAAATGGATTTCAGTAAACTATTCAAAATATTACACTATGCAAAATAATGTCCGCTTTTTATAAGTTAATTTTATGGCATATAGATCTAAAATCTAAATATAAATACAAAAACTGCTAAGAGTTTTAGCAAACTAGAATAACAATGAACCAGGAAATAGCACAAAGTCTAAAAAACTATTTAGATGATAAACAACAAAAGGCGAAAGTAGTCGAAATCTACGACTTTGAAAAAGCAAAAGTTAAGTATTCGGAGGAAATAAAAAGTCATCGAGAGATAAACAAATTTGGCAGTGAAGAAATGGTTAGAGCCTATATTCTTGCTAAACTAGTCAATGAATTAGACTACGAACCGAAGAACATTGAATTAGAAAAAGAATATCATATAGGAACACCAAAAACGACTAAACCAAGAATTGACATAATTGTTAGGGATGATAATGGAGATGCTTATCTGTATATAGAGTTAAAAAGTCCAGAAGAATACAAAATACAAAAAAATAAAGAAGAAACTATTAAAAATCAACTTTTTAGTCTTGCTTCGCAGGAAAAAGGTCAAGGTAAGAAAGTAAAATACCTAGTCTTATATTCTATTGATGCAATTGAAGACACAATAAAAGATGAGTGTATGTTAATTGATTATGAAGAATTTACTTCATTCGATTTGTGAAGAGAAACTAGAAACTTTGCTAATAAAATACCCAGGGCATATGGAGAGGCTCAAAAGGAACCATATGTTAAAGGTGGCAAAAGAGATTTAGAAAAGCAAATTTCTTCTAGCAAATTAAATGAAGTAAGAAAAAACCTTCATGATGTGCTTTGAGGAGGCGGAAGAACCGATGACAATGATATTTTTTCTTCACTAGTGAATATAATTTTAGCCAAAATTCAGGATGAAAGCGAAACGGAAAGTGGTAAAGAATATGTTTTTCAAACTAAGAAAGCAGAAAGTAATGAACAACTATTTGAAAGAATTAATAACTTATACAAGAAAGCATTAAATAAAAGACTAAATCTTACTGATCAAAAAAAACTCAAAAAGAGTTTTGTAGTAGATGAAAATAAGTTTTCACTTTCCAATCTTAAATACACTGTTTCAGAATTAGAAAGATTTTCTTTTACCTCATGAAGAAGAAATTCTGAAAGCAAAGATATACTAGGTGATTTCTTTGAAGCAATAATTAGAGAAAGATTTAAGCAAACCAGGGGACAATTTTTTACTCATATCAATATAGTAAGGTTTCTACTTTGAGGCTTGCAGTTAGATAAATTAGCAATTGAGAAAGTAAATAACGAACAAGAACTTCCTTATTTGATAGATCCTGCTGCTGGAAGCGGAACTTTTCTTATTGAATACATGAAATTTATCACTGAAAATCTGAAAATAAGATTTAAAGATAAACTTTCAGACACCGAGGATATAAAAAATAAGCATTCAGAATGGTTCTCTGATAATAGAGAAAATAATTGAGCAAAGCAGTTTATTTATGGTATAGAGACTAATTTTAACTTAGGAACTGCTACCAAAGTAAATATGATTTTACATGGGGATGGTTCAGCCAATATTTTTGTCAAAGATGGACTTTTACCTTTCAGTTATTATGAAAAAGAAAGTGAAGCAGAAACGAAAACTAATTTTTTAAAAAAAAGCAACCAAGATAGAACTTATTTTAACAAGGAAACAAACAATAAATTTGACATAGTAGTTAGTAATCCTCCTTTTAGCGTAAGCTTAGCCAATGAAGCAAAAGAACACTTAAAGGACAAGTTTATCTTTGGAGATAAAAGGAATTCAGAAAATCTATTTATTGAAAGATGGTATCAATTATTAAAGCCTAATGGTCGTTTGGGAGTGGTTTTGCCCGAAAGTGTCTTTGATACTACCGAAAATAAGCATATAAGGTTATTCATTTACAAATACTTTGAAGTAAAAGCGGTTATCAGTCTACCACAATTAACTTTTAAGCCATTTACTCCTACTAAAACCAGTCTTTTATTTGCTCGAAAAAAGACTAAACAAGAAATAGAGGAGTGAGATAAATTTTGAAATGAATATTCGAAAGAATGAAACCACCTTAAAACAAGATGCGAAAATTTATTAAAAGTTTATCTCAAAGGCGAAAAACGAAGTAGGTTTTCTTCAATAAAAAATTTGAGCGAAAGCGAAGAAAGGATGATTTTACTTAGAATACTTAAAGATTGTATAGAAGAAAATGATGAAAAACTTTCAAGTGAAGAAATTGTAAAAAAATATCAAAAAGAACTTGTTGAACTTAGTAATTATGATAATGACACCAAAGATTATTTTGGTTTGGTAAATAATTGATGGGTATTTAGTGAAGTGGCAAAAAAAATTAAAAATTACCAAATCTTTATGGCGGAAGTGGAAAATATTGGTTATAAAAGATATACTGCATGAAGCGAAAAGAAAACTTCGAATGAACTTTTTAGAACTGATAAACAAGATAAAGTTTTATTGGTTGAGGAAGATGGAATTATGGAAACCGCTTTGGACTATTTAAGGAAATTAGAATGAAATAAATTTTAAAGATATGCTGCTAGAAAAGAATTATCTCACAACTAACTTTGAAAACATTGGAAAACAAAAATTTTTAAGGTTAGATTTTGGTTATAGGAACTTTTTTGATATCCAAGAGGAAAAGGTATTTTCCGCCAAAAACTACATTAGATTAAGAGAGATTTTAGAGCTAATAGTCAGCAAAAAAGTAGCAAAAGGAGAATTAGAAGAACCAGAAATTTTAGTGGATATTGGCAATATTGAGAGAAGACTTAACAATTTGATTAATGTTGAAGAAGTAAAAGAAATAGGTTCAGATAAAAATGTTTTACAAGCAGGAGATATTGTTATCCCTAAACTACAACCACGAATGGGAAATTTCTTTTTGAATTTAGAACATAAGAGATATATTGCTTCTACTGAATTATTAGAATACAAAATAGCAAATGAGAATAATCCATATTTTATTTACTATCTTTTCACTACCAAAACTTTTTTATCTAGTTTAAGTCAATTGGAAAGCGGAAAGACACACAGAAGAGTTAATTCAGAAGACTTATTAAAAATCAAAGTTCCTAAGGTTCCAAAATCTATTCAAGACCAGTTTGTGGTTAAACTCGAGCCAATTGAAAAGAAAATTAGAGAATTAAAGAACATTATTAAAGAGAGAGAGAGAGAGAGAAGAATCAATCGAGTTTTTGCTAGGGAGTTTAATTTTGACTTAGAAAAATTTGAGAAAGATAAAGGAAGAAAATTTTTTGAGATAGATTTTTTAAGCATTTCAAAGAATAATTTGATTAGGTTAAGTCCTCATTTTCACACCGAAAATAAATTAGAGGACAAAGTTTGAGTTCCAGTAAATCATATTTTTAAAATGTCAGGCGGAAAAAGGGTTCCGAAAGGAGAAACATTTTCAGATGAAAAAACCGATTATTTTTATTTAAGGCCTAATGAAGTAAGTATTCGGGGAATAGATAAAGATAATATTCCTTATTTGTCTGCCAAAATTTACAATCAATTAAAAAGATATAAAATTGTCTCTGGTGAGTTGTGCGTTTCTATTGCGGGAACTATTGGAAAGACTGCTTTGATAAACACTGACAATTTAGAAATAGGAAAGGAAAATCTGATTTTAAGTGAGAATTTTATTAAACTAACATCTAAACAGGAAATCGTTGGCTTATTTTACTTTTACTATTTTTATAGTTTTATCTTTAAAACACAGGTGAAGAAAGAATATACAATTAAACCTACTCAAAAACTTGGAATTGATAAATGGAAACATATAAAAGTTCCTAGTATTTCTTTGCCAAAGCAAGAAAAAATTGTTAACGAAATTAAAAATGAACTTGATAAGCAAGAGGAAGCAAAAAAAGAGGCGAAAGATAAAAGAAATAAAATTGATGAGATTATTACTGATTATTTAAAAAAAGACAATTAAAATAGAATTATATTACTTTACTGACATTTAATTCTAATATTGTAATACAATTATGGAAAAAGCGGACATTATTTTGCATAGTGTAATAGAAAATAAAAATAACCTTTTAGAGGATTTAAAAGAAGTGAACTTGGAAGGCAAAGAAGTTAGAAAAATTATTCTTGATAACTTTTCGAAACTTTTTCCTCACCTCGAACTGTTTAACAAAGGTAATCCATTCGCTTTGCCTCATGGTTTTAGAGGAAAAAAGATACCTGATTCTTTGGCTATAAGATCCTAACTGCCCACTTTCTTTTTTTTGCCAAAAGAATTTTAGGAATTCGCCTATTTCAATATCTATTTTCATTTTATTTCCCATTTTTTCACCCTCATCATTTACTTCATCTTCCTCAGTTTCATATTGACCATTTGGATTACTTGTGATAAATACTTCTCAAAACCTTGGTCTGTTAGGTTTGGTTGGGTCGTAACCCAGAAAATCAGAGACAAAAGAGAATTTATTGAATTTATTAGTTCACTTGTTATCCTCCTCGTTTAAAGTAGCATTGTCTTGCCACCGCTGAGGCATTGGAGGTATATTGAATCCAGAGGGCAGTTTATATTTTTCTGGACTAGCACTAGCATCATCAAAATATTTCTTAAATTCCTCTCAGGTTCAACTAAAATCTAAGGGATTGCTCAATCTTCCTTCACGATAAGCCGCCGACTCAATGTCTTCTAAGTGATTAGTCGCGAATATTCAAAGGTTATTACTTTCATACCTTCGACTAGTATCACTACCTTCTAAGCATTCTTTTAAGAACCTTAGTTATTAGGGTCATGGATTAAGGAATTATTGCTAATTTGGTCACGCTCATCTACAAAAAGGATATAACGAATTTCTTGATTATCCTTATTGTCTTCTCTTTTTAAACCATACGATTCTAATGTTCATTCTAATTCACTAATAGTGTAAACAAATTTCTGCAAGGGAGCAACCCCTGCATCATAGTCTTGTTTAGTTGGTGTTAACGAAGAACCTCTGACTATCACTAATGGATCACTATCGGCTTCGATGCAGATTTTTTTTGTAAGCCGGAGGCGGTGATTGTTTAGTAATTTAAAAAATAAAGTTCTTTTCAGTCAAGTTAATTACTTCCACTTCTACCCTTAGGATGGATTGGAATTCCAAAACAAATTTGTGTAAATCAATAATTTCTTTAAATTCTTCTTTAGTTAAGCAAGCTGGGTGAAGATTTTTACAGTTCCTTTCTAAAAATTCGGCAACTTTTAAAGGAATCTTTATTAAGCAGTTAGCATTAATAAAACTTGCTGGATAAATTTTGCTTATTTAAACAAGAGGGTCTTTGTTTGATTTTGTGTTGACTGTAAAAAATTCAGTCTCGAGAACGATTAGAAGTGATAGGGAAAAAGATTAGCAAACCATGCTTTTTATCTATCTTTTTTAACAAATAGTAGCGGTAGCCAGTAAAGTTGCATCTATTTTTAAAATAGTTAGTTTGAAAACAAATTACTTGATTTGGTTGGAATAAAGGAACTGACATTAACCTAACTCTACTTCTTTCACAATATGACCTAGCAATTTCTGGTAAAACTCACTTAGTTCACTATTAACCATGCGGTCATCATCTTCTTTTTTTTCATATCAAGTCTTTCTTCAGGCGGGATCATCATGCGAAAAAGTTTCTAGGTAATCATCGGAGTAATTTTTAAAGTAGTAGTAAGTTTTGTTAATTAAATTCTTTTTGGCTTCCTCGATTGAAATTTCTTCGGCTTTAAAGGGCTTTCGATAAAAACTAAAAAAGTCTCGGTAGATCGGATAAACAATTGCTCCATGATAGTAAGCTCGTAACTCTTCAAAAAAAAGTGGTTCCCCATATTTAGCATAATGCAATATTTGACAAATATGAAGCATTTTGTTTAAGCGAAAATTGCCGATAGTAGGTGGTTCATATCCCTCCTCTTCTATTTTGTCTGTCATTTTGCCATCTACAAAATACTCCCGATTAGGGTCAAAAGATAGTAATAGTTTAGCTATTTCAGTGGCTGAGATAGGGTGTCATTTTTTTTTCATGGTGAACTTTAAAATTTTTTGTATACTTATATATGACTAGTTTTACTATTCAAATTAACTAAATATTTTAAAAAGTGTTCTAAAATTAGAAGACTTTTGGTTACTTCTTAAATTTCTGCTGGTTCTTTCGCTTGCGGCAAATTCTTCTCATCCACCAATAATGGTTTGACTACGTTGACTAGGATCAGTTTTGTGTTTTAGTAGTTCGAATGGTATAGTTTGGAGTATATCGACCATTTTTTAAGTCTTGAAGGTGTTTTTTTAAATCAAAACTGGACATGTGATACACTGCACAACACTGTTGGGAGCATTTTCCTCAGGTAGCCAGTGATCTCAAAATTGAATAACATTCACTAGGATTAGCAGTAGTATTTAAGCAAATATATCTTACCAATTTACTTTTGGGATTTAAAACTACTTTAGCAAATCCTAGTTGCTTTAAGCAAACATAGCAAAATTTTTGGTTAGTTGGTTTTAGGAGCATTTTCTTTTTCTGACTATCTTTTTAAAAGTAAAGAGTTCCGTGGACGCTCCCTAGTATAGGGACGGATTTCTTTTTTAATTTTGGCAATTTCGGCTTGATCTGCTAAGCACTCTAATTCGTAATCACGTTGTAAATCTAGTCAAAGTTCGACCGAAGTACTAAAATAGATACTTAATCTTAAAGCAGTATCCATTGTGATTGGTCGTTTACCTTGGCAGATTTCATTGATCCTTCGAAAAGAAATTTTTAAGTTTTGGGATAATTGGCTCTGGCTAATACCGCGAGGGATTAGTAATTCCTCTTTCAGTATTTCGCCGGGATGGATCGGAGCCATTTTTTTTGTGTGATTCATAAGTTTAAATAGGGTAGGTTAATTAATGTGACTTTATTTATAAATTGGCTTTTTGGTAATGTTTGGTTAAATCGACTTCATAAGCATTATTGTCTTTGCCTCATTTAAAAATCAGGCGGTATTGATCATTAACTTTAATACTGCATCAATCTTTTCAATCACCTTTCATTTCTTCTAGATCATCTCGGAAGAAGTTTTTTAAACCTCTTCAACTGCGTTCGCGGTGGAGAACCTTTAGTTTACTCAGTAGCCTTTTGGCAATATGTTTTATCTTTGGTAGGGACAGACGCTTAAAAAAGAAGTCATGTAATTTTTTTCGCTGAAAATTTAAGATCATAATTATTTTTCTATAACATTATGCGTCCTATAACGTTATATGTTATATTTTACTTGTCTGATACTTCCTCTCAATCTTTTAACCTCCATCCTCTAGTTCTTTTTTCATAAGTAAAGAGATATTGGTGGTGGTGATAAGTGTGGGAGGCTAAGACCTTTAAAATCTCTTTACTAACTAGATTAGGAAAAGCGTATAGGGTTTGTTGAGTGGGGTTAAAGAGACTGTGAACCATAATCTCTAAACAGTAAAAAGTTGATCCGCGATATTGGCTTTTAGTTTTGACTTGTCCGGGTCAAGCAGCCTTAATTTGTCCCGTTAATTGGTGGAGTTTTCTTTTTTTTGACATGGTTGATTTAATTCTTGGAGGTAATTAGTGCATTTGGAACAGCAAGATTTATGGGCTAATTGGAAAGTGGTGGTTAAAGAGGGTTGGTTAACTTTGGTGAGTGCTTGAAAAGTAAGTTGATAATTCTGCACCTAATTATAGTATGCAAAATTTTTTTACTTTTAATGCTTGATATAAATTACTATCTTAGTTTTACTTAGTTCTCTAATTTTTTCTCGAATTTGTTCTTGGTTGTCTTGGTCTAACGCATTATCGGCTTCATCGAAGCAAAAGATTTGAGCACCTTTTCTTTGTTCAAGGGTCTGATTAATATTCCTTAATTGTTTTTGTCCCGTAGAACCTTTTTCAACTAAGGTATCATGAGTGCAATAAGCAATATTATTTTCTCGTCAATATTTTAAGTTGATGTCTTGGTGGAGGTTATAATTTTTTCCTTGATGGTCAATAATGATTATTTGACCCTTTTGAGGCACGAGCATTCCTAACAAAAGATATAAAACTGTACTTTTGCCAGTGCCGTTTTTCCCAATCAAACGATTTATTTTGTCAAGGGTAAGCGTGCGGTTATAATTTTTTAAAATCCACTCCGATTGTCCCTGATAACGGAAATGAATGTTTCGAAACACAATTGTAGTTATCGGCATTTCTTGACTTAATTCTTTTCCCGCTAAGTTGTAATTTTCCTCGGGAAGTCTGAGAAAAGTGTTAATTCTATCTCGGGAAACAGCATAATCAGCATAATCCCATAGGCAATGAAAGATATCACCAAAATTATCAAATATACGCCAAGAGGCGAACAAGACTTTTCCCTGAAAATCAGTCGCTAAAAAAAGTAAAATAAAGGGGAAAATTTCTACCAAAAAAACACTTGGGAATGCTTTATTTAATGATTTAGTGCGATTAAATTTAAGGCACGAATTTTTATTAGTTTGGGTAAGAGTTTTTTGTTTTGATTGATATTGCGAACTTAAACCCATTCCTTCAACCAAAATAATTTTTTCCCGCTCCTTATTGATGGCCGTTCATTCTCTATCAGCACTTTCCTTATATACCCTTTCTTGACGCAAGATCTTTTTAGTAAATAAATAGACTACTAAGTTAATTAAACCTAACCAAAAAAGGAAAAAACCAAGTTCTTTGAATGACATTCGGTTTTGACCAAAAAAATTGTCTCAGTAATAAATTAAGGTAGAAAAAATGGCTAAAAAACTGCAATAAAAATGATTAGGTATATGTTCTCATCCGTAACCTAATTCATAAGCATCCTTTTCTATCAAATTGTTTAATTCATCTTTTTTGGCTTTTTTTTCTTCAAAGGGTAAACGCCGAAACTTATCCAAGAGCAGATTTTTAATATGATATCCCCCTAACACTCTTAATTCTTCTTCTCATAAAGAGTTTCAATAATAAATTATCGCAAAAATTAGTGCTAAAAATAATCCAAACACCAAAAATTGCCCCTTGCTTACCGCTTTGATTCCTAATCGTTCTGTCCCCGGCAACAATTTAGCAAAATTTTCTACCTTTCCAGATATTTGAAAAATATTCGTAATAATTCCGAATAAAATAGTTCAAAGAATTACCCTAAAAGTAGTAAATAAAAAATGTCTAATTACTTTAAACTTAAATTTTTTAAAGAGGGTTCAGAAACCAATTGGTTTAGTTAGGGATTGAGAATCAGGCAGAGGAGAATTATGAGAATTTTTCGTCATTAAGTTTATTAATAATTTTTATGTAACTCGTAAAGAAATTCTTTGTGAACTACCCCTGCTTAACTCTTTCGAGTTTGAAGTAGGAGCTTCTCAATTCTCCACAGCCTCTTATGAGACTGCTCCTTGAAGGGTCGAACCGACCCATTGTCGTGGTTTATCAAAAACCACTTCCATTACTTTGTAATTCTGCTCGTTTTAGAACATTACGAGCAGCATTGATATCTCGATTGTCTGAATACGGACAAAAAGAACAAACAAATTTTCTTTGACTTAATTTGAGTTTTTGTTCTCTCTGTTTATCACATTCACTACAAATCTGACTAGTATTTTTAGCATTTACTTCTACCCCTTGCTTACCAGTTTCTACCACTTTATAAGTTAGGATAGTTAGAAATAATTTTCATCCAGCATCATTGATGCTTTTGGCTAAAAATCTATTCTTAACCATGTTTTTAATGGCTAATTTTTCATAGGCTATTCCATCGTATTTCTCAACTAACTCTTTGGCTAATCTATGGGCTAAATCTTTTCTTTGATTGCTAACTTTCTCATGCTGTTTAGCCAAAAGAATTACGGCTTTTTTTCTCCTTTTACTTCTCTTAATCCTTCGGCTAACTTTTCTACCTGCTTTGGCTAATTCTTTTTCGGCTTTTCTGTAAGTTTTCGGTGCTTCTTTTAGTTCCCTATCCGAAGTAGTCAAAAAGGAAGTTAAGCCTAAATCAATACCAACTTTTTTACCTGTTTTTGGGAGCAATTTAGGTTCAACTTCACTCGAAAAGCAAGCATAGTATTTACCATTCTTAACAATAACGGAGCAGGTTTTAACTTCTCCTTCTAATCCTCGGTGAAGTTTAATTTTCACCTTACCAATACTGGCTAATCTTAACTGACTTTGCTCTAATTTATAACTGTTATTATTTTGAGAGTAGGTGAAACTGTCATATCTACCAAAAGATTTGAACCTTGGATATCCTGCTTTCTCTGTTTTATTTCTTAATCTCAAAAAGAAGCCTTGAAAAGCCTTTTTAACTCTTTGTGCTACATCTTGGAGAACTTGGGAATAAATGCCTTGGAGATTAGGATTAGTTTTTTTCAGACTAGGCAAAGAGTTTTGTTGCTGGGTATAACTGACTTTCTTTTGCTCTTTTTCATATTTATCCCTCCTTTCGGCTAAAAAATGATTGTAGAGCCAACGACAGGTTTCTAATATTTTGTCAATGATTTCCCTTTCTTGTTGGTTAGGATACAAACGATATTTATAGGTTTTTAGGAAACTAAGTTTTCTCATAGCTTCCTTGGTTTTGTATATACTGCTTAATTACCTCCGCTGAAACTCCTCCGGTGGTTAACAAACAAAAACTTCAACTTCAAAAATATTCCTTTCACAACTGCTTCTTAATGACTGGGTATTCTTTCTTTATCAAACGAGAGGAAGCAGTTTTGTAGGCATTCAAAAACTTACTTAACTCACTATTGGGATGAGCTTTGAATAAGCAGTGAATATGGTCTATATCATGGTTTCACTCTTGGAGAGAGATACGATAATTAGGAGCAATTTTTTCGAATATTTCCTTTAATCGATTTGACCTAGCATCATCTATTACTTTCCTCCGATATTTAACTACTAATACCAAATGATACCATAAGAGGAAAACCGAATGATTATTACTGTCTAACTTCATATAATATATTTTAAGACCAAATGAAAGTTATAGGCAATTCATCCCCTACCTAATTCTTCGCTGTAAGAATTTGAGGATAGGAGACTTCTTGTTGGAATGTGTTAAAAATTTAGTAGAAATACCTGAATGTTACAACTCGAACCCCGCCACTACCAAATAATTCAATTGATTTTTTCCAAATACCCTTATAAATATTATATTTATGGTTCCCGAGCCAAAGGAACTGCCCGCCGATTGTCAGACCTTGATCTTTGTTATTTAGAAGAGATTCCGGATGCTTTGGCACTTCAAATTGAGGAAGAATTTAAAGCAAGCGATTTACCTTTTTTGGCGGAATTAGTTAATTGAAAAAATATGCGATCAGAATTTAGAGGATTAATTAAGAATGATTTGACCTTAATAAATTAAATTAGAGGGTTTTTATAGGAGTTAGGAGTTGGAGGTTTACCAGTGCTAAAAAGGTTAAAATTTAGGAATTTTGCCTTCCTCCTCTGAACTAAAATAGTAAAATATTATATAATGTTATGCCTATCAAATTAAAACATGAGTTAAAATAAATTAAAATAAATTAAAATAAATTAAAATAAATTAAAATAAATTAAAATAAATTAAAATAACAATAAATATATACATATGGCAATAGATAGAATAAAATTAAAAATTAATGCAGTTGTGGTACATCTTTCGGGTAATGCTAATCACGAACCCAAAGTTGGTAATAGTCTTATACAGTTAACAAAGGATACTAATATTGTTGCAATTTCAGAGGCTGCTGGTAATGCGGATGTTGCTCAATTAGGTGGTCAAAATGTTACGGGTGCTGGACGTGTTCTTTTTGAAGTTCCCACCAAGGATGTTCGGGGAATTGTGAGCTTGATAAAATTAAAAGATGTAATTAAAGGTTTGGCTAATGATGAAAAAGCGGATTGAAATATAATAATAAAAGAGGTAAATGATACTGTCGCTACTAGTTTAAAACTACCTGATGGCATTAATGGTATTGCATGGTCAAAAGGGAATATCAAACTTTATCTTGGTAATCAAATTACTTTTGAGAAAATAATAATTAATGTAGAGGATGTGGTTGATACTCAACCTTTTAAATTAAGTAACGATAATGCTGCTAATGACCTTTCTAAGTGGAAAAAAAAATTATCGGTTTTAGAAATTACATTACAAGAAGGTTATGATAGTTTTCAAGATTTGACAAAGCCTGATATCAAAAATGAAATTATGTGATTAAAAGATTTCACAAATTTAAATACTGCTCCTACAATAATTAATACAGTATCGACAAATGCTAATGAAGATATTAAAATTGCACAAACTCTTTATTGATTAGCCACTGATGGAGTGAATAAAGATTACAAAACGTTAATTGACAACCGAATTGAAGAGTTAGAAGAATTAGTATTTTGAAATGAAGAACTTGGTTTCACAACTCTTGATGAGGTATTAAAAGCCAATGCTAATGGATTTACTATAAGAAAGCGTAAGGATGGTGTAAACGAATCTACTACTGATGAAACAATTGGTTCAAAAACCGGAGGAAGTTGAGATAGTGAATTCGTCGGAACTCGTGATAATACTAAGTCAGGTGATTTAACAAATGGTGATAATAAAGCGGCTATTAAAAAAGTTCTTAGTGGTAAAAAATACCGAGGTTTTGATATTATAGATAGCAACCAAGTTGAAAAAAATGCCGGGGAAAGAGGGGCGATTTCACACAACACTCCTACTTTATTAAGTACGAGAACCAATGTAAATGAGGTTTTGTTCAAAAAGGCATTTAAGCCTTCTATTGATGGTAGATATAAAAAAGATGACATTGACACTTTTCGCCAAGTATTCTACGACACAAGCAAATCCAATAAAGAGGACTTCCGTGGTTTCTCAGTCGCTTATGCTAATAATTTAACACCTGTTGCTCCAGCAACCAATGACAAAGATGCCACTGATGCAACTTATAATACAAAAAATATTATGAATAAAGGTGAGATAATTAAGGGTCGATTAGATGGAAAGAAAATTGCTGGTTCGGACACCGCTACTGATTATAAAAATAATAACCTTCAATTTACTAAATGTATTTATGATGTTGTAGGAAGTACTGCTAATAAAACTGCTGCAGTTAATAACTTTTTTGCAACTGATTTTGATACGGCAATTGGTACCAAGAAAAGTGTATTAGATTTATTGTTTATTGCTGTTCAAGATGTAGCTTGAACCGGTGGTTTTGATTATTCAGCTGTAGGTACGACGGATGATGAACGAGGGGAAGTTTTTGCTGCTTATACTAGCATGAAAAACTTCTTAACTTTATATGATGTAGATTATTCAACTTATGATGATAGTAAAAAGACTGAATTACTAAGTACCTATAAACAATTGGAAGAATTCCGTGATGCTACGAGTGGTGATAAATTTATAAATAGAAATTCTTTTTGAACCCCATTGATTGATAAAAAACTTTCAGAAATTACTGCCGCAATTGGAAAAACAGCTCCAACCAAAGCTCCAGAAACCAATGTAACGGAAACCGAAATTAATGCGGCACGGGATGGATTGACTTTAACTTCCAAAGATGATGACTTTAAAAATAAATTGAAAGCAATTTTTGATGATACTGCTAATCAAACCGAATTAAAAAATCACCCTAAAACATTTTTGGATGACTTAGTGGAATTAGTGAAATTAATTGATAAAGCCTACACCGATGGCGACAACTTAGAAAAGTCTAAATTAGAGGTTTATTCGAAAGCTGCGGATGGTGAAGATCGAAAAAAAATGTGATCGATGGTTGATAATGACCGGATAAAAGATAAAAATGGCAAGAAATTAGGTGAGACTGCTTTAGGACTTGCTAAAAAGACAGGTGATGAAACCCCAGCCCAAAAATTAGAAAAAGCCCAAATTGCCTTAAAAGGGGTGATCGCGGAGGTGCTTGGTAAAGCAGACGCCGATAATGAAGTTTACAACAAGATAACTAAGGACAAGAATGAAGATATTACTTTTATAAAAGAAGTAACCGAAATTATTAAAAAAGCCCAAGCATTTTTACTCAAGTCTAAAGCAGACGCTCGTACTGGTTTAAAGGCTTTCACTGATGAACTCAAAGGCAAAGAGGCTTCAGTAACCGCCATAGATACTAATCTAAAAGTTAACGGAGTTGGTTATATAACTCATGCTAAAAACCATGGTGCAAAGTTAAATGTAGAGTTGACCACAGCCATTGAAAAGGCCAAACTTGATAAAGTGACCAGTAGAAACGATGCCAAAACTAAAACTGATGCTTTCAAACTTACTGATGACTACGAAGCATTAGACCCTAGTAACAAAAAGTTATACGATGAAAAAACAAATCCTTGAACCCTATTATTAGGTGCCTTAGTAGAAAAAACTCAACAAGAAGCAAAAGATTTAGTTCCAATCTTACAGGAATTGCTTAAGAAACCTGATATTAAAAGTACCTTTACTACTAAAGATGATTACGAAAAGTTGAAAGGAAATTTTGAAAAAATGGAAGGTTTTAAAAAAAGTTCTGAATATGGAAAACTACTTCCGGAGGATAAAACGGCTTTTGATGGCTTGTTAACAGAAGTTAAAGCCCAAGTTGATGAATTAGCCAAAACCCATGGTACTACAACAAATACTGATACTAACGGTGATAAACCTTTCTTTAAAACTCCGTTAGGTATCATGGTAATTATTGTTGGTGTGATTGCGGTGTTAGGAGGAATTGCTTGACTAATTAAATCCAACAGTAGTGAAGAAGGTGAAGGGGAAAGCGAAAGTGAATAATTTTCCTATTAAAGAGTAGTTGATAAACAAAAGTTAGTTGAAAGTTTAGTTGATAAACAAAAGTTGGTTGAAAGTTAGTGAGGGCGGAAATTTAATCCGCCCTCCTTTTCTCTCGTTCTTTAAACCGAAAATATTCTGCTTGAAAATGGCACTATTAGCCAGTGTTAGTAAAGTTAATATTTTCGGTTAGGAAGTAGAGAAAAGCGATATTCAGTAAAATGAAGGTGGCAGACGATAATTCCTGGTTAATAAATATTACCAAGGATTTAAAAAAATTCAATTCAGTCTAATTGGTAGGTAATTGTAGATATCAATTTTTTATAACTTTGTCAAAAATGCTATTTTAATGATTAATTTTACTATTCAAAAGGAAGAAGTCGACCAAACTCTGATTAGTTTTCTTAAAAAAAGGTTTAGAACTACCCCGTTAAGTCTAATTTATAAATTATTCCGAACCAAAAAGGTAAAAATTGATGGAGAGAATATTCGTTATTATCACCACCGTTTAAAAGGAGGAGAAAAAATTGAAATCCACGACAATTATCTCCAATTGTCTAATCAAGTCATTTATCCTCTTTCTCATTCTAAGTTATATTTTGAAGTGGTTTATGAAGACCAACATATTTTAATTGCTCTCAAAGAGCACGGAATAACCATGCCTAGTTTAGACAATGCGGTCAGAAATTATTTATCGGAAAAAAACCCGGTGGAATATCAGCACCAAATTGCTAATTTTTTTGTCTTGATTGCCGCTCACCGACTGGACAAGTTAACTAAAGGCTTGGTGATTTATCCTAAAAATCCGCCCGCTAAAAAAGTTTTATATAAGGCAATGGCTGACAAAAGCCAAATAACTAAAAAATATTTAGCAAAATGCGAAACTACTCACCAAATACTACCTAATTATGTTAGCGGTTATTTATGAAAGAACAGCCTCGCCCAAAAAATGGAATTTTCCCTCCGCTCATCTAACCCCCAAGCCAAGTTTTGTGCCTTAGAAATAAAGCAGGTTGCTAAAAAAACCCCTTATCAAACCTTAGAAATTACCTTGCATACTGGTCGCAAGCATCAAATTAGGAGTATTTTAGCTTATTTAGGCTGTCCGGTGGTTGGTGATAAAAAGTATGGCAGCCAAATAGAAAATAAAAATAAGATTTGTTTGTTAGCCTATAAAATAGGGTTCAATAATTTACCCTCGCCCCTGGCTTATTTAAACGGAAAAGTTTTTACCATTGAAACGGAGAAATTGAACTTGTAGAGATTAATGATATAGATTTGATATAAAACATAATATATAGATGAATGAGATTCCCGGATTAGGAAACTATTGAATAAAACTAAAAGGTAACCAAGGTTGAAAAAATACTCATGATGATACTATTTGAAAAAAAGATAAATTACACGGCGATCATTGAGATGTTATGGATAGAAAAGGTAAAAAAAATAAAGAGATAGATTTTGATGGTAGGCAAATTTGACCCCATGGAAAGAAAAATAAAAACAAAAGACCTTAAAAATGAATTAATTTTTGAATAAGAGGTAAGTCTGGTGACAGCATGGACTAGCCCAATGTCAAAAAACATCAAGCAAAATATCAGCGAAAAACAAATCAAATTTTTGACTGAAAAATCCTTAAAAGAAGTTGAAAATTTTTTCGAAATAGAAACAATAAAAAAAAAGTATTTGGAAGAGGGGGGGATAATTTCTCAACTTTTTCAGCAAATAAGTCAAGAAAAGGACTCAATTAAAAAAAAAAAGTTAGATAATTTAATTAACAATTGAAAAAAAGAGTTAACTATAAAAGTTAAAGAAACCAAAGACAAGGCCAAAATTCCTTATCAACAATATCGGGATACCGAAGAATGAGTGATTATTACTAATTTACTAAAGGAGTTAGAAAATAATCAGGACATCGAGTTAAAAACTGCTCCAGAGTATGTGGTTGGTTATTTAGTAGAAAAGTTAAGGAATAAAGATTTATCTTTGGTTGCCAAAAAGAAAGTGCTGGGAGTGGTAAAGGATTAGTAGCAATCAAAGAAGTGCCAATTTGATGACAAAAAAACATGATACAAAAAATAGTCCAAAAATATTTAAAGTTAGGTGAGTTATAAAATTTTACTATACTATAACAAAATAATAAATTTATAAAAATACACCCCCTCAACCAAAAACTTTATAAAATTAATATAGGGAGTAGGAAGAGTGAGTGATAGTGAGTAGTAGGTGAAAGAGATATAAATGCTCTCTCTCTCTCTCTCTCTCTCTCTCTCTGCAATAAAATAAATTATTTAATAAAAATATGAATATAAATTACAATTTACTTAGTTTACAAAATGATGCAGTTGGAAAATGTGGAGATTTTTTTCGGGATCATGATTTTAAATATTATGAAACTGAGGAAACGCTCAAAGAAATAGGGAAAATCGAATACAGTCCTTTTACCTATATTAACAAAATTTATGATTTGAAAAGTATGGATGAAGTGGTGCAATGATATAAAAATTTTTGCGATGCCTTAATTGAAGCAAAAGTGAAAATAATAGAAAAGAAAAATGATGAAGAACTAGCCAAAACTGAGAAAGAAAATTTAAAAAAGTTAAAAGAGCAGGAAGAAAAAAACCAAAAGGAACTTAAAAATCTTTCTAAGGAAACCAGCAAAAACCAAGACACCAGCCAGGATACGATTGACAGATTAAATAAAACAAAAGATGAACAAAGAAAAAGAAGCAAAGAGAAAGAAAAAGAAGAAATTAAACGAGTTGACAGCCCAGCACCGACAAATAATGATGATGCTGATTGGAAGAAAAAATTTATTGGTGATATTGAAATGGATCTGATTAAGAAAAATATTTCACAAGAAAGATTAAGTAAAAGGTTGGGAGTAAGCGATTGAAAAGAAAAAATTAATGGAGCAAGTAACTTTCATGAAGCCCTTTCCCGCCGGTCTGATTTATGAGATGTGATAAGTAAATTAGAGTATGAATATACTTGTGCTAATTGTGGAGTAAAAAAAGAAGAATATACGACTCATAGAGTTGGAAGCAAGAAATGTTGCTCTTCTGATTGTAAAAAGGCATTGAAAGGTGAAAATAAGGGAGTCGATAAAGATGATGCGAAGGAAATAAAAAAAGAACTGCAAGAAATTAAAGACTATTTAAAAAACCACAACGAGAATGCTAATGAAGTGTTAAATAACCTTCTGACCTGAATGAAAAAGGGAGGAGTAGTTAATATTACTTTAAGTAGTGATAAATTAGTGGTCGAATTCAGTGGTAAAAAAACGAAGATAATGGAGGAAAGCGAGTTGAATTCCGAGCAGAGAATGGTCAAAAATTATCTGCAAGGCACTTCTGGAAAGAAATCAATTGATCGCAGCGAATTGGAGAAAATGGTTAGCGGCTATAATGAGCAAGGAGGAAATAAACAGCCAAATGGTGGCAATGGTGGAATAATAGTGGCCATTGTGGCAGTTGGTCTAATTTTAGCCTTTGTGATTGGAGCAGTGGTTTACAGCAAGAATAAGAAAAGAGATTATTAAAGTTGGTATAGTTAGTATTATGTGCTTTCAATAACTACTTTTGGAGCGGGAATTAAGCAAGTTTTAGTTTCCGCTCCTTTAACTTTCTTTTAATTGCCATTGTAGAAAAGTAGAAAAAACCTTTTAAGTTAAATAACAATTATGAATTACTAATATAGAATGATGTCAAATTCTCTAATTAATAATTTATCCCAGCAAGTTTATAATTGTTGTTCTCAAATACCCCGAGGTCAGGTTTCAACTTATAAATACATTGCCGAATTTTTGCATATTTCTCCACGAGAAGTTGGTAAAATTCTCAAAAATAACCCTTTTTCATCAACCGAAGTTCCCTGCCACCGAGTGATTGCTACTAATTTTTTCATCGGAGGATATTATGGTGAATGAGGAGAAGGAGCAAAGGTTATTGCTAAACGAAAATTATTGTCCAAAGAAGGAGTTTTTTTTGATCAGCAAGGTTATTTACTAAAAGAATTACGGAAGCAAGTTATTTGTAACAATTTTAAACTAAATTAATTATTAAATTATGTTTTTCTAAATTCTCTAATTGTTGAAGGTGGTTAATGTTTAGAACTTCCTTCAATTCCTCCTTTCAGTGGCTAGTAATTTGACCCTTCTCTTGCCGGTAGGCAATAATTTTGTCCGCCAATTTTTCCCCAATTCCTGCAATTGCGGTAAAGGGAAAGTAAATGGTATTATTCTCAATTTTAAAATCTTTAATTTCAGAGTTATTGAAGTCTAAACCTCGGGCAAATTTCAAGCCTTTCATTTCCATTTCTAACACTACTTTTAAAGTGAATAATAAATGCTTTTCTTTAGCGGTTAATTTTCAAGTTTTACCATTTTTTCGAAAACTATCTAGCAGTTTTTTATCTCCCGAATTATTTATTTTTTCTTGAATACTTGCTAAAATTTTGTCGATATCCATTTTTTTTAAGGCACTTCCTAAAAATTCTTCGCTCTGGCTGGTTTTTTCCATCCTCCTTTTTTCTTTATTTAGTTCCTCAAAAACTTTAATAATTGATAATAATTCCTTTTCGCTGTTTTTATAACTGTCTAAACTACCTAATAATTTGTCTAAGCGGAAAGTAATGGCGGTCGGATCTAAAGTCATTAATCAGATGTCATAAACTGCGGTATGATAAGTTAAAAGAACCGAATAAAATTCTTGGGGGTGGTATACTTTATAAAAAGCAGTGCGCCACGCAGTCATGGTATAAGCAATCGCATGTGGTTTTGGAAAAATGTACTTAATTTTACTTAGAATAGAAAAGTATAACTCTCCTTCTTTATCTTTTAATTTACTTTTCATTTCCTCCTTAATATTTTCGGGCAATTTCTCTCATTTACCTTTTCGAATAAATTCAGTAGCAATAAAAGCATTTTTATTATCTACCCCTCAAGAAACTAAGAAATTTCAAATATCTTCTCGACAAGCAATTAATTCACTTAACGATAATTGTCCATTTTTGTAAATAGTGTGTTGGTTTTGGGTTCAAACGTTGGTTCCGTGGGAGAAACCTGAAATTTGTACTAATTGGGAGAATTTAGTCGGTTTTAAGGGGGTCAATAAATTCCTTTTAACAAAATCAGTGCCAAATTCTGGGATTCCTAAAGTATCAGCACTAGTAAACAGTTGCATTATATTTTTATCATGAAAAGCTATTTTAGTTGGGTCAACTCCAGTCAGTTGGAACAATTTTTGCAAGACCGTAGGTTCGTCATGTCCTAAAATGTCAACTTTGAGAAATATTTCCGATAAGAAACTATATTCAAAATGAGTAGTCATTCATTCTGATTGACGATTATCAGCCGGATAATTTAAAGGAGTATACTTTTGAATATCGGTATTGGGCAAGGTAATTAAAAGACCACCCGGATGTTGGCCAGTAGTGCGTTTAATTCCCTTTAATTCTTCCACAATTTCTTCCCGCGGTCTTTCCTTTTCAGTTCTTATTTCCTCCCAAATTTCTCTTATTTGTTCCTCTTTTTCAGCAATTTTCTTTTTAATATTTTCGACCGATTCGGTTTCCATAGTTTTTATTATTGATAAGTTTTAATTAATTACTTTTTTGTGGATAAATTATTGATAAAATTATCTTTGCTTTTTTCGGCGAGTACGAACCACTATCAAGGTGGAAAAGACTACCAAACCAATTACCAAGATACTAGATAATCACAGGAAGGGATTATTGGTACGAAAAAAACCTACTGGGGTTTGGTTTTGATCGGACTGGTTACGGGCTTGGACTAATAACTGATCAACTTTATTCTTTTCTTTTTTATAAGCATTTTGTTTGTAATCAATTTTGCTGTTAATGAATTGTTGTAATTCTTTAACTTTATTTTGTAGTTCCTTTTTTTTAGAGAGTTTTAAGGCGGATTGAAGTGCAGTAATTAATTTGGAGAGAACTTGTTTACCAACCTCATTGAAGATTTCAGTTCGAATGACTTGACTATTATCATTATTCAATTCGTCGAGTTTTTGTTTAACAGTTGGAGATAGTTCCTCGGGTTTTAATCTGTTTTCAACTAACTCTTGGTGAATTTCCTCCCGAATGAGTTCTCTTAATTTATCTTTACTTAACTTTTTTTCAACTTCCTCTTTTTTCTTTTTTAAGTTTTCATCTCCACTGTGTTTAACGGTCTCGGAGGTTTGTTTGATAATTCTAATTAATTCTTCTTCATTAACATTATTTGCTTGGGCTTGGTCTAATTTTTCTTCGGTCTGATTGATTTGTTCAGAAGTGGGTACGGGTGGTTCCAGAGAGTTAGTAGGTGCGGGTGGAGGGGGTGGTGTATTTGGTTCGTTAGTTCCTTGATTTTCTCGGTTTTGATTCTGGTTATTATTGTTATCTGATTCATTATTGTTATTTATGCCATTATTGGGGTTGTTAGTAATGAACTGGTTGATTTTTGCTAAAAGACTGTTTTTATGATTTTCAATTTCTACTTCGGAATTTCTTGTCCAACTCATTTGATAGTTAGTTTCTCAACTATTACCTAAGATTTGGATTACTTGTTTGGTGCTAATGTTAGCACTGGATAATTTGTTTTTGATTTCTGAGATATTGTTTTCAATGAGGGTTTTTTTGGCTTCATGTTCAGTATCCTTTTGGTTAGTTGAATTTGGCTCCGGCGACTCCGCTTCTATTTCAGAAGGATTTCATTCTTTCCTGTTGGCGGAAAATTGTATTTCGAGTCGAATTTTCATGAGAATTCTCCCTAATCAATTTTCACCTTTGCCATCAACACTATCTCCTCAAAATTTATCTGGGGAATGCTCGACCAAGTTTTTATTTTTGGTTTCTCAAAGCAATTTTTTCAATTTTGGATTTTGGTTAAACTTTTCCCGCACCGCAAAATGCATGGCTCTTAATCGCATTGGAACAACTGGATTCATTCCATTTCCTTCAAAAAACCAATCTCCTCTTAAACCATGTCCTGGTTTAAAATGCTCATTGACAAAATTACGGACTTCTCCGGGATTAGGAACTTCCCTAATTGTATTTATTCCCATTGCCAGTGGATTAATACTGTCTAGAATTTCGACCATCGTTCCCCTGGAATGAAAAGCTACGCCATTTTTTATCTTAAAATTACACTTTATATATTTATTTCAGTCAGTTAATTTGAAAGCTTGGTAAAGGTGTTCTGAGGTGTGCCATTTAAATTTTTCTGCTTTTTCTTTTTTTGCCAATCCTTCTCATTTTTTTTTATTTATATTATCCATCATCAACAAACCAGGTTCGGCATTGTAAAAATGTTTATGACTAGTGGATAAATTTCCTTTTTCATCCAAAGGCATATAACGTCGACCGCTGTCAATGACTTCAATTGGTAATTCGCATTCTATTGGACTAGCATAAAAATTAGTTAATTGATAATAAGGTTTATCCTTATCATAAAATCAGATTTCATTGTCGGGTTGACCGGGATATTTTAGAGTGTTCATACTTATATATTAACAATATTCAAAATTAATAAATATTAACTATTATTTTACAGACTTTTCTAATTCAGTTTGTAATTTTTGTTTTTGGGTTTGGTAGTAAATAAGTTTCCTTTTTTCCTCTGCTATCAATGGAGGAGGTGCTTTTTGGAGAAAATTACAGTTGGCTAATAATTGCTGGCTTCTTTGGCATTCTACTTCATACAATTTTAATTGTTTTTCTAATGCTTTTTTATCAATTTTTTCATGATATCATAAAACTCCAAAAGGTTGCAAATCAAGAAAAGAACTAAATTCACCTTTTTTTGGTTTTTTTAAAATAGAAACTTTACTTTTTACTAATGGTTCTAGATATTGGTTAAAATCAAAGTAAGGGTTTAACTTATTTTCTCACTCCGAAACTAATTCTAAATAAAATTCATTAACTTTACTTTTTTGCTGAAAATTACGAATTTTACTTATTAAAAGTAGCAGGCAATCAATTGGCCAGAGTTCTTTATTTTTATCCTCTACTTTAATAACCTCAATTTTGGACTCTAATACCTTTTTTTGGGTTAACCCTTGATAGATATGTTCAGTAATAAAAGGAGTAGCCGGATGGAGCATAATTAATAATTGTTGATAAACAAAAAGCAGAGTGTTTTTAGTGTTAGTGTCCCAAGCGGAAATTTTTATTAACTCCAAATATTCATTGCTTAACCTTTCCCGGGTGAATTTAATGAGTTTAGTAGTGGCAAAATTAGTTTCTTTTTTTTCTAAATGAGTGAAATAATCTTTTTGTAAAATAGCCAATTCATTTAAAATTCACCGGTTAATTAAGTTTCTTTCTTCTGATTTTTCTATCATTACCAATTAAACTATTTTTTTTGGTTTTTTAATTGTATCCTTGTTTTTTCTTTTTAAGTATTTTCAAAGAAAATTAAACGAAAAGATGCTGAACCAAAACCCAAGAAAAACCCGAATTGAAAAAGAGGCCATTTTGTCCCAAAGAGAATTCCGGTTGGTGGTAAGAAATATAAAATTAGTGTTTTGGTTTAAAGATGGAATTACTGACTTAAATGATTATTACTTACTACTCTAATTGTGTGGTCTTTGAGGACAAAAAAGAAGAAAAAGTTAAAAAGACTAAAAAAAATTGAGGCTCAACTCCCATTAATGAAGTTAGTGACAATATTCAGTCTTTAAATCTTGACAAAAGAAGTTTAAGAAAAACCACAAGGGTTCATTTATTCGCTGCCCGAGTTAAAAAAGAATGGATAGAATAGCTAAAAGTTATTGCTTATGAGGAAAGGAAACATTATAATGAGGTCTTGGAAAAGGTTTTGAAGTGTTATAGTAAACATAGGAAGTAATTGCCTAGTTAAGCAATTATTAAAATATAATATTATGGCAGGACGCAATGCAAATATCTATTTTCCGGAAGCAACTTACAACAAACTTTGTCAAATAGCGGGAACCAAAATTAGTCGCTTTGTGAGTGAAGCAGTGGAGGAAAAACTAACCAAAGAGGAACAAAACCAAAAAGAGCAGTTAAGACAGCAACTCGTTAAAGAATATCAAGCCCAAGCCAAAAGTAAAAAACTTCAAAAGGAATTAAAAGCCATGGAAGGAATCCAATTTGAGGATTTAAAAGATGAGTAAACCACTAGATAAGAGAGATAAAAATAAGATTCCCAAGCGAGAAGAAATCTGATTAATAAAATGTGATAAAATTAAAGGATTTTCCAAAGATTACCGACCTGGTTTAGTAATTAGTAGTAATGAACAAAATGAGTTTGATAATTTTATCGTAGTAGCCATGATGACTACTGATGACCTAGAAAATATTCGGTTATTCGAAGTTTTTATTGCTAATGCTCTGGAAACTGGCCTAGTTGAACCTAGCAAAATAGTTCTTAACCATCCTTTTACTGTTTTTAAAAAGTTAAGGTTAGAAAAACATTTAGGAGTAGCCAGTAGAGAAACAATGGAAAAAGTAAAAAAGGCTTGAAAGATTGCTTTTGATAGTGAAGAGTGGTAATTATAGCAAAAAGAAAAAAACAACTAGAAATAGAGGGACAAGAAAGTAAAATTTTTCCGCAAAAAAACTAATAATTGCGATTCGGACTGAAATTATTAGGGGGATTTTAGACTCCCCTAGTTTGTTAACTCTAATTTTATAGCATTTTTTAAATATTACTCTACCAATAATTAATGTCAGTAAATTATAATTTGTTTTTATCATCTTTTCTATCAAAGTAATTAAATGTTAACAAGCATTTTGTTGAACCTTACTTATTGACTTCAGCATCTAGAAATTCATATTTTCAGAGTTAACTATTCTTTTGATTTATATTTTTGAAAGATTTTAGCAAGATACTCCATATAAAATGTTTTATATTTACAAAATATAAATGATGGTAAAAATTAAGTAAATGCTTTTGGGAGTAACTTTACTAGACTATAAAGCAATAAAATTAAAATATAGTATTGACAAAAAAAAAAATAACCTAATGCCCTCACTGTGGCAAAAGTTCTTCAGAGATGACAGAGGAAGAAGAATTTAAACATGCTGAAAAAATGGGTAAGATTTTGAAAAGTAATAAAACTGCTTACGAAAAGAAAATTGCCTTATTTAACTGATTAAAAAGTTTGGAGACGGGCAAATTGCAATCAGAGGAAGACCAACGGGTTAATTCTCTTTTGTTAAGCAGACTTTATAATGAGTTAGCAAAGCAGAGCATGAAAGAGTATAAGAAAAAGAAAAGTAATTTAAAAGTAACTATGTCAAACTTAGAAAATTTTGAAAGCGAAGAAGAAATGAAAGGTTTTGTCCTAAAAGCCTTAGAAATTGATCCTACAAAAAAGCAAAGAGAATTTGAATTTATCCAACAAGGTCATTCTGACAGTAACCCAAAAACAAAGAAAATTCTGGAAAGGTGTGGCGGAAAGCCTGAAAAATGTGATTTAGGTTGTTTTAAGGGAGAACACCATAAAGGGATAAGTCAAGGTCGGCCTGAATACATAATTAGGTTGAAAGACAAGATTCTAATTGTTGAACTTAAATTAAAAAGTAATAAACATGAATCAAAAAAATTCGATGAACCACGTAGTTATAATGTTGATGGAGCGTTGTATTACTCCAAGTATTTCAAAGAAAGTTTTACTGTTATTTTTTTAGCAATAACTGGTCAGAAAGTAAAAGATTTAAAGATTACTTTTGGAATTTGAAGAAAACAACAGCCGATTTATGAACCATTAGGAAAGAAAGAGAAAGAAATTTTACCTTGGGACAAATATTTTGAACGATTAGAAAGAAAACCTAATAGAGAAATTGTTAAAAAGGTTTTGAAAGTGGCAGAAAACTTACATAACAACTTAAGAAATATGAGTTTTGATCAAGATGACAAACCTTTTTTTATTTCAGGGTGTTTAATTGCTTTGAAAGACAAGATTTTTCACTCTAGTTTGCTGAAAAATGAATTTGATTCAGAAACAGAAACTCTTAAACATTTAAAAAGTGCTTTGGAAAGAGAGATTGAAGGAGAGAAATATCAACACCTAGTTAATGAATTAAAGGAGGCATTAGAAAATGATTCATTAACAGACGAAGATGCTAAAAAAGAAGACCGACTTAGTTCAGTTTTGAAAGTTTTACAAAGAGATATTTTTCCTTTAATTCATTTTTCTTCTAACTTTGATGTTATTGGAGAATTTTACCATGAATTTTTAAGATATTCTGGAAATGATGAAGGATTAGGAATTCTTCTAACTCCTTCCCATATTGCTGAAATATTCACTGAGTTAGTAGTTTTAAAACCAACTGACAAAGTTTTGGATATTTGCTGTGGAACAGGAACTTTCTTGGTAGTGGCTTTGAGTAAAATGTCTGAAAATGCTTCACCCAAAACTTTGGAAGAAGCTAAAAAAAATCTCTTTGGCATAGAAAAACAGAAAAAAATTTATCGTTTGGCTTTAACTAACATGATTTTACGAGGCGATGGCAAATCTAACATCATACAAGGTAGTTGCTTTAAAAAAGAAAATTTAGAAAAATTAAAAGAGAATGGAGGAACTGACTTTAAAGTTGGTTTTTTAAATCCTCCCTACTCGCAAACAAAATATCCTGAGGGAAAATTTATTTTACACCATTTGGAATTACTAGAAAAGGGAGGAAGAATGGCAGTAATTGTTCCTTTGAAACTTGCTCGGGGAACTAAACAAAAGGATTGACGAAAAAAATTAATGGAAGAACATACTTTAGAAGCAGTAATGACTATGCCTTCTGATTTATTTAGAAGAAATAATAAAGGGGGGATTGCTACCTGTATCATGGTTTGAGAGGCTAAGAAAAAACATAATGGCCAAACTTGGTTAGCCAATTGGTCGGACGATGGATTTGAGTTTACAAGAGGAAAAAGAATAGAAAAAGAAGTTAAATACACTGTAAAAGATTTAGAAGATGAAATTGAAAAATTAAAAGAGAAAGGAGAAACAGAAAAAATACAAAAAATAGAATCAGAGATTGAGGAATGAAATAAAGAGAATGAAGAGAGAAAGAAAGAAAATCAAAAGGAAAAAAAAGAAAGAATAAAGAGTTCATGGGAAATTAAGAAAAATGAATGAAGAGAAATGTATCGAAAAAAAGTAGTTTCAAATATTTCTGTTTGAGAAACATTAGATGATGAAAAGCCTTGATTACCTGAAGTTTATTTAAATACCAGCAATGACTCAATTACTCTTGATTACAATGAGCTATCTGAAGGGAAATTTATTGCTAGTATGAAAGATTACCTAGGTTATATTATGGAAATTTCCTCTCCGCTTTCTAACTCTGAAGTTTATTTATCAAAAATAGTTGAGAAATTAGAAAAAAATCCTCCTGCCTCCTTTTCCTTAGAAAAAGAAAAAACAATTAAAGGGTGGAAAGAATTTTCGTTGGTGAGTTATACTAAAAAGGAAAAGGATAATAATGGTGAAAGGGAAACCAAAGTTGAAGGTTTATTTGAATTAGAAGAAGCTAATTTAACAAATTTCCATACAAAAAAAGAAAAAAAAGAGAAAATTTTTCGTAAAAATGAAAAATACTTCCCCCTGATTTCCACTAGTAAAGTAAATAATGGTTGTGTTCTTTATGTCGATTCTTTACTTCCCGAAACAGAAAAATTTAAAAAGCCAATAACCAAAGGAAACTGCATCTCCTTTAGCAGTTTTGGTGGATTTTTCTGACAACCTATTGACTTTTATCGAAGTTATGCTGAAGCAGGCAATGTTTGATGTCTAAGAAGCGAATTACTTAACGAAAAAAGAGGTTTATTCATTAGTGCTTTATTGACTAACATTCAAGAAGGAAAGTGAAAGTACGGTGCTCGCCAATTAGACGACAACAATATCAAAGGACTAAAAGTGAAGTTGCCAGTTGTTCAAAGAAATGATGGAGATAAAGATGAACCTGATTGAGAATTTATGGAAAAATACATTGAATACATTATTTATCTTCTTTCTCTTTCTCTCTCTTTGGAGATCCAATTTTTACAAAAATTAATTTAAGTTTGGATGGCATTTTTTAAAAAAAACTCTTCTTTAATTTTAAATTTTAATGAGTAAGAAGGAAGAATGGTTTTGCCGTTATAGTTGAAGTTTTTTGAGTGCTTATTCAAGAAAAAGTTGCTTTTTGTGAAGGATGTTTGAATTTTTATGTCGAATTGAAAAAGACAGTTGGACAGTAAAATGGAGTTATAGTTTACTGACATTAATTATTGGTAGAGTAATATTAATGTCATTAAGTATTTTATAAACCAAAACAATATTGCCAAGATCTAAAAAAGTTAATCTTCCTGGAATTAGGTTATTGACAAAATCTAGATCAGAAAGAGATTTTTTTGGCATTAAAGTGACCAATTTCTGGACTACGCCAAACTTAAATTTAAAAAACATTACCATAAAAAAGTTAGAGGATAGAAATTTTAAACTTTATTGAGAATGAACAAGATTTTAAAACTTATCACAAAGTAGTTGGTTTATATTCTCCCCAAACTAGGGAAATTATTGTTTAAAATAAGTTAATATGAGGACTAGAATACAACAAAGAGAAATAAAGCGACCTATTTTCCCTAAAATCAAAGAAAGATTAAAACAATCTTCCCAAAAAGAAGTCAAAATACTTAACCTTGCCGTTCATTTAGAAAGATTAACCGCTCAGTTAAGTGATGGTCGGGAATTAAGTATTCCAATAGATTGATTTGCTAAGTGAGGAGTAAAGGGAGTTAATGCTGAAAAGTTAAGAAAATATGAGATAAAAAGAGGGGAAAACATTTATTTTTCTGAAATAGATGAAGTGCTAGGGATAGAAGTTTTTATTCATGGTTTTGATGCTCCGTGCAAATAGTTTATGCCAACTTGAAAGATTAATGGCTATTGGTGCTATTTCAAAGTTAATGATATAACTAAGAACAAACCCGCCCATATTCATATTGAAACTTCTCGTGGAGAAATAGAGTTTTGGTTAGAGAAAACGGACACTAAATCAAAAGACAAAATAAAGGTTAAGAAAATTAAAGGTTAAGTTTCGGAGGAGGAACAAAATGAGACTGAAAGAATTGTTGAAAAGAATAAAGGTAAATTTCTAAAAGAGTGGAATAGGAGAAAGGCGAAAATAAAGTAAATAATACTCTAGTTTGCATTTGATTTATATATAGTAGTTGTCTATTGTAAAACAATCAGTAAGTAAAAGGTGTTAAAAAATGCTAATTACCTGTCAAGTAGTTATTGGTTGCTTTGAACAAAAATGGTAACTAGTAATTACTAAAAAGGGGTTAGTTCCAATAAACTTTTGCTAGAAAATTTTCAGAAAGGGGAGATTTTTCCGCTGTTTTAATTTGCTTTCTTTGTTCTCAATCCGAGAATTCCTTTTTGTAAACTATTTCGATATATTTTTTAGTTAAAATAAATAACACAGGTAAATTCTTGATTGATGTTAACTTGGTTGTTAGTCATAATTTTATAGTTTCAGGTTCTCTTTGTTAATTTTTCTTAATTCAGTAGTAGGTATTTTATTAGTTATTAAATTGCCAATACTCCAAAGTTTTTGACAAAAACGTCAACTCCCAATTACCTTTTCCTCATTATAAATTAAATCCGAACCTCAAATATTATTTTCTAACAAAAAAAGCCGTAAACTATCACAACCATATTTTGCTATTAATTCGTCTGGTTCAACTCCGTTACCTAATGATTTAGACATTTTTTTCCCATCTTTATCCCGAATTAGACCATGTAATAATACGTGTTGAAAAGGAACTTGCTCAGTAAAATAGGTTCCTAACAGGATCATTTTTAACACTCAAAAAAAAAGAATGTCATAGCCGGTAATAAGGGTGGTTATGGGGTAGCAATTAGGGGAAGGAGAGGGAAATTTTTCTCCCTCTTTGGCCAGCACCACCAGCGGTCATAAGCCACTAGAAAACCAAGTATCCAACACATCTTTTTCGGGTTCTCATTCTGCTTCTTGGGGTGGTGGAACCATTCCCACATAAATCTCCCCAGTTTTTTTATGATATCAAGCTGGTATTCGGTGTCCTCATCATAACTGGCGAGAAATACACCACTCATGAATTTTACTGCATCAATTTTCTAAAATTTTTCGAAATTGGTTGGTCGTGAAATCTATGTTGGTTAAAAAGTTAGGTTGTTTTTTTTCTACCTGCTTAATTAAGGCCGGTAAGTCCAAAAATCACTGTTGAGAAAGTAAGGGTTCAATGACCGTTCCAGACTTGGAAGAATAAGCCAAATTGGTTTCATACTCCTCAATTTTTACACAAATGTCTTTTTCAACTAACTTAGCCACCAATTCTTCACGAATGCTACTAATTGCTTGTCCTTGCCACTGACTGGCTAATTCATTTAAAATACCTTGTTCATTGCAACAACTAATAATTGGTAATTGATATTTTTTTCCTAATTCATAATCAGTAAAGTCATGTCCGGGGGTGCATTTCAAAACTCCACTGCCAAAATCAATTTTAATGCTTTCATCCGGCAAAATCGGGATAATTTTTTTAGTTCAAGGGTGGTTTATTTGCTGGTGGAGATATTTTTGATAACGGGGGTCATGGGGGTTAACAAACAAGGCCACATCAGCAAAAATAGTTTCGGGGCGACTAGTTGCTACTAATAAGTAATTATTGCTATTGCGAAGCGGATATTTTAAATAATATAGTTTGCTTTTGCTCGGTTTATGTTCCACTTCAATATCTGAAATTACACTTTTTAATTGGGGATCCCAGTTTACTAATTTTTTACCTCGGTAAATTAGTCCCTCCTGGTAAAGTTTAACAAAGGCTGCTCTAACTTGCTGCTGAATAATAGGGTTTAGGGTGAAACTAGCTCGTTCATAGTCAATTAATAAACCAAGTTTTTCCCATTGCTGATAAAAATGTTGGCGAGTTTGAGGATATCAAGTTTGAAAAGTATAGTTTCTTTTTTTTTCATCAGTATTAAGTTCAGGAAGTTGTAATTTTTCAATTTTACTTTGCGTAGAAATTCCCGCATGGTCAATTCCGGCGATTCAATAAATTGGTTTTCCGTGGAGATAAGAAAACCGCACCAAAAAATCCTGAATCACTGACTCAAAAGCATGTCCTAAATGTAAATTACCAGTAATGTTAGGAGGAGGTAAGAGCAAAGTTCCGACAAAGTTAGTGGAAGCATTTTCAGTTATTTGCTTTCAGTATTTGGTTTTTGGACTTTTTTCAGTTAAATTAAAGTCATATTTAGAGGAAAAAGACATACTATTAATAGATTTTTAAATATTATTTGTAAAACTTGTCTATATAATAATATAAGATAGAATAATAAGTTATAATGAATAATCTACAAAAAAAAAAAAAAAAAAACAGTCTTAATCATTAGTGGAGTATGTTTTTTGTTCCTATTAGTTGGCGGTAGTTTTCTAATTTATAGAAATAGTTCAAATCAAATTAGTAATGATGAGGATAAATCATTTAAAAAAGAGAAAAGACCAACTCTACCATTCAAAGATGATTCTAATAATTTACCCTCTGATCCGCAAAATCCCACTAACCACGAAAACCTCCCCCCTTCCGATAATAATAAGACTGAAATAAAAGTTTTTTGAGCGGGTAGTTTAGAAATTTTTGACAAATACCGCGACTACTGAGTTTTTTCGGAAGCGAAAGATGGAAAATGAATGTATCCCACCAAGAAAAGATTTTTAATTCCAAAAAATACTTCGATTTTGGTAGACAAGGATTTATGGCAAGAGAACTTAATTTTCACTCTCGTTTATTCCAAAAACCGGGGAAGTAAAGTTGAAAAGGTGGATAAGAATGGCCAACCTCTATTAACTATTTTGGAACATGATTTTACTTTAACTCCCTTTTCGTCAATCAAAGATGACTCCGATTTTCTAAACCGCTGAGAAAACACCAAGAGCAAAGAAATTTATTTTGATTATTCTAAATATAATGGTAAGGATTATGTTTTTATTGATAACCAAGTTCAAGCAGGAAAACCCGAGCAAGAGTTGGATAAATATGTTTTTCACTCCGATAACCCTTCAATTAAAAAACTTCTGGCTAAAAACCATTTACAACAACAAAATCGACGATATGAATTCGCATTCAGGGTATTTTATTTAGAAAGAGATATCGAAAAGTATGACCCGAATACCCGCACTTATTATCTTAATAATGAATCCCGAGTTAAAAATGCCGTTCAACGTCCTTAAAATTCCGTTTATTATCAATTCTTTTCTGAAGGTGCTCAGTTTGAAATTATAAGAAAAATTAATAATAATTATGGTAGAAAGTCAGCCGAATAAATATTCTTACCAAGATTGTTGGAATTATGCGCTTGCTTTGCGAAAAGATATTAATATTCAAGAAGTAAGAAAAGATATAATTACAATTTGCCAGACAATTCCCGAGCATTTTTGATCCGATTTTTCTAATAAATTATTGTCGGTTTCTGATTATGCTCGGATTTGTCGTAATTTAAGTAGATATTTAAAAGAAAGTTATCCAGTTCCTTATTTAACTAATCAAGTTTCTTTCTATGGCCTAGATTTCTTGATCGAAAAAGGAGTATTTATCCCCCAACCAGATACGGAAATATTAGTGGAGAAAACTTTGGAATTGGCTGATAAAATTTGAGATTCCGAACAACCATTAAGGGTATTGGAAATTGGAGTTGGTTGTGGAAATATTGCCATTTCTTTGGCTAAAAGTAAACCAAAATGAAGTTTTACTGCCATTGATATTAACTCGCAAGCCCTGGCGGTGGCGGAAAAAAACTCGCTACTTCAACAAACTAAAAATATTAAATTTATTCAGAGCAACCTTTTTATTAATTTAACTCAAGCGGAAAAATTTAGTATTATCGTTTCTAATCCTCCTTATGTCAGTAGTCAGGAATACCAAAACCTTTCTTCGGTGGTCAAAACTCAACCTATTGAGGCTTTACTGGCTGAAAATGATGGCTATTTTTTTTACCAACAGATTTTCCAACAAGCCCGTAATTTTCTGAGTAAAAAGTTTCTTTTGGTGGTTGAAATTGGTCACCAGCAAGCCGAAAAAGTTATAAAATTAATAATAGAATACTTTCCCCAAGTAGAAGTTTCTATTTATCCCGATTATGCAGTTCATTTCCGAGTGATAACCATTTATCAATTATAAAGGTTTGGTAATGCTCAGGGGTAGAGCGTCAGCCTGAAGAGCTGAAGGTCGGCAGTTCGATTCTGCCCCAAACCACCAAATAATAATAGTGTTAATAGTATAAAAATAGTATATGGTAACGAAAAAGTCAACAAAAAAACCAGTAGTGTCAATAGTAGGAAAGGCAAAATTAGCGGAAAGAATTTATAGTAATAAGGGTCGCATCCTTTCTTTAAACAAGTTACAAATTGAAGCAGTAATTAGTGAAGTATTGGAGGAAACTAAAAAGTCCCTTCTAAAAGGGGAAACAATTCGTTTTCCCAGTTATTACTCTTTACATACTGTAATGCAAAAGCCACGAGTGGCAATGAATTTGCAAACTAAAAAAAAGATGACTATTCCAGCCAAGCAGGTTCCAAAGGCGAAATTCTCAATTGATTTAAAAGAAAAGATTAGCAAGAAAAAATAATTAGGTGGAGGGGCGGAAAACTAAAAGTTTTTCCGCTATTGCGAATATAGCTCAATGGTAGAGCCATAGCCTTCCAAGCTATTGATAGGGGTTCGACTCCCCTTATTCGCTCCAAATAAGATAAAAATAACTATATAAATAATAAGTAAAATTAGCAAAATAATATAAAATAATAAATATGTCTGGTAAAGAATACACAAAAATAGCAATTAAGGAACAAGAGGTAAAAGTAGGTGATAAAAAATTTTTTATTAAAACTGACACCGATCAAACTGTAAAGTTCGAAAAAGATGATGTTGAGAAAGGTGTTGAAGCTAAAGATAAATTAAAAGTAAAGTATGCTGAAAAGAAAGAGGATGGTAAAAAAGAATGAAAAGATGGCACGGTAGTAGTTAAATATGATGGTGGAATGTGAACTGAAGGTATAATATTGGACAAAAAAGTAGAAGGGATGGGAGAGATGCAACAAGAAATAAAACCGGGCATTGGTTTTTTTAAAGCCATTAGGTGACCACTTTATTTAGTAATTGGATTCACTATTTTAGCTATAATTGGATTAATTTGATGATGAATTGCTTCCAGCAACAAAGAAGACAAGGAAGAAGAAGGTTTATAGAATAGGAGTATTAATTTACTCCTCCCCACTCTCCGATGCTAAAAAAAATAGTTGAGTTAGTCAAAGAAGAGGATTTTGATTCCTTTCTCCGAGATGAGCGAGATAAACTGGTGCTGGTCAAGTTTTCGACGGTTTGGTGTCCTCCCTGTCAAGTACTTCAAAAAAGTATTGAGAGATTATTGAGTGAATTGGAGACCACTGCCGAACCATCAAAGGATTTGGTCGTGCTACAGGTTGATGCCGAAAAATTTCCCCGACTGGCTCAACGGTCTCCATTTAACGTTTCTTCTGTGCCAGTTATCTTTCTCTTTCACCAGGGCAAAATGATCAAAAGGGGAAGTGGGAGCATGAGCGTTCAACAGTTACGAGAGTTTATTAGGATTTAACTCGGGGCCCGTTGGTGAATTGATTAACACGTATGCCTTTCACGCATATATTGACGGGTTTGATTCCCGTACGGGTCACCAAATTGTAAGTTAGCATACCCTTAATAAAACAGTTTGACTGGTGAATATCAATTGATCTTTAAAAACTGGAGAGGTGTAGTTCAATTGGTAGAACATCGGCCTTCAGATCCGATTGTTGTGGGTTCGAGTCCTGCCGCCTCTGCCAAAAAAATTTTAGAAATTGCCCAGGTTCAGCGGAATTGGTAGACGCGTGGGACTTAAGATCCTATGGACACATGTCCTTGCCGGTTCGAGTCCGGCTCTGGGTACCAAGAAGAAAATTTACTTTAAAAAGGCAGGTTCGATTCCTGCTGTGAGTGCCAAACTCTACTGCTTCTGTGGTCTAGTGGTTATGATCTCCGACTGTCTCTCGGAGGGCTCGGGTTCGATTCCCGGCAGGAGCGCCATTAGTATTAAAATAAATTAATGATAAGAATAAAAATTAATGATAAGAATAATAAGGACTCATCTTTCCTGGTCTTTAAAAAAGCCGCCTCTTTTACTTTAAAAAAGTATAAAAAAAATATGTACTTTCAAAAAAAGAAAAAGTAAATAAGCATTATTTAAGCAAATGAAAGAAATACGCTGATCTACTCTTTCTGATACTGAGATGGAAGCTTCTGGTAATCAAATTACCATTAAGGGAGCACCTGAAACAGATTTAGAAGTAAGAATCATAGAAAAAAAAGGTGATAAAATTGTCCCGGTAGAACGATTTGTGGATATTAAAAAGGAACTCCATAAAGTATTGATAATTCCAAAGTTTCAGTGAAAAACTGATAAGTATCAAGACACTAATGAAGGTAATATCGAATATGCTATAAAAGTTGATGCTGGTTGAAAAATAGATAAAGAGGAAAGAAAAATAATAGTAGAGCCTGGTGAGCGAGCCAAATTTGAGCAAGCTAAAAAAGAAATGCATAAGAAATTATTGAAGGAAAAGTTTAACGATAAAATTGACAAAGACTCTAAGTTAGATGCCAAGGGATTAGACATGAAATATATCATTTTGCCAGATGGAAATGGCAATTATAAAGTGAAGATTTATTGAGGTGATAAGAATGAGGATAACGAATTTCCTTGGGAA